>JAVTVY010020538.1:0-76959 GCA_036873755.1 Hanleya hanleyi
TTGCTGTGTTTTTACAACAGGCTGTAATTCCGTGTCGTAAAACGTCCCCAGCAACGTTTCCCCTTGGAGATCTTCCAGTTCATAGACTCGCCGCTGTCGGGGTAGGCGCCGTTTAATCAGGAAGTGCTCATCGCTCCAGTTGGGCAAGTAACTTTTCTCGAACTTGCCCTTGACTCTACTGATCCGTATAGGGTCCCCGACCTTGAACATCTCCTTCGGTGCTCGTTGCGATTGTATGGGGTACAAGACACGCCAGACTTGGGCTTCATTGCGTTGGGTCACGGTAATGGGGGCTCTCTCTATACTTCGATGATAGGCTCGATTGTAACCCCTCACCAGTTTCGGGAGAACATCGATGTACCGCCTTGTATCCTTATAGGTGAAATATTTATACATGCGGCCTTTGAATGTCCTGTTGAACCTCTCCACCACGGAAGCCTTGGTCTCGTTGTACGTATGGAAGAAAAACACCTTCTGTTTCTTGAGAAAGGCTTGGAACGGTCTGTTGAGGAATTCGGTGCCTTCGTCGGTTTGCAAATACAAAGGTTTGCGCCCGGTGTTGAAGATGTCTTTGAACGCCGCTATGAGATTTGCCCCCGTTTTCGTCCGGATGGGTACCACCCACGCATACTTGGATAGGATATCGATGCACGTCAACATATACCGATTCTCATCGTTGTGTTTGGCAAAGGCGCTCATATCCACCAAATCCGCTTGCCACTGGGCATCTATTCCTCCCACGATGACCCGGTTCCGTAGAAAATGGCGACGGACAGATCGATGTAAGGTATAGGTGTCTTGTCTTCTTAACCAATCTCGGACTTGGGCACGTTGTGCCCCCTGGGGTTTGGCCGCTCGATAGAGAGCCGACAATGCACTATAGGCTGCCGGACTGTCGGGACTGTAGTATAAGTTATCCAACACCTTCTCCCAGCGCTTCGTGGTGACAAAATGATGATGGACCCTGGCTCTATCGTTTATTTATAACGGGTATATCTTGGGCCTGAGTTTCTTTCTGATTTTCTTCGTGGACTTCCACAGTGGCCATGGTCAATGACCAGTCCAACTCGTCTGATGACCGCTTGATAAGCACTTCATCCACATCCACCATGGCATCTTCCAATGCAGACCATAGATCAGGGTGAAGGGTAAAATGCACTGTACCTCCATCTAGCCGAGCCAATTGAGCAAAGAAAGGGCCGCGTCGGATGTACACATCGTGACAAGTGGATGAGGTCGCCGTCCAGTTCACCAGACAACACCCGTTTGAATTTGGTCCAGCCCTCCCGGGACAGACGAATGTGAGCCGGGCACGGTTGTGTAGGGTCCGTGTCTCCCACCACCTCCTCCATGATATCGACCTTATCCGCATACACGTGCAGGAAAACCTCGGGGTCAAGCTGAAATACGCCAGTACTATATGCTCCGTCATGGTCAGTACGTGAATGGTACCAGATTTCACTGTCTCCCGTATTTATAGGGAGAACCCCGTGAGATCAAGGGATCAGGTGGTCATGTCATTGGGCTGACTGAGTCTAGCCGGGTAATCAATGGCATCGTCGTCGGGTTCATGTAGTTGTTCATGGGGTTCAGCCATTGGCCCCGCGGCTTCATCACGGATTTTTTCTTCTTCTTCATCGTTCTGGCCCGTCATGTGTGTGTGTGGGTGGCTTCATGAGGTGACACTGTCATTCCAGCCTCTGCGCATTCTATACATATAGTATTTTCTCCAGCCGCTTTTTTTTCATTAGGTTCATCTAGTGCGTGTTCGATAGCATGAGCCCATGCCAATTGGTGGGGTGATCGATCGTCGGGTATAAATAACTGGTCCACCAGAGGGCCTATTTTCTCCAAGGCTGACCACAGAGAGGGAGTTAGGAGGAAACTTCGAGCCGGCTCTTGGTAGCGTCCCACCCGGGGGTAGAGCGCAGTATGGTATACGTAGTTGGCCTTGTCCAGGTGGATCAGGTGTCCGTCTAACTCTCCGCTCAACACCCGTTTAAACTTAGTCCACCCATCACGCTGTAGTGTCACCGTATTCGATAAAGTCTCAGGGGACGCCCTCCAACCCCCGCCACTATCTTCCACCAGAGTCACATAATCTTCATAAACGTATAATCCCACCTGGTAAGGTGTAAGGGGGAGGATGGCTCGTAGGACGGATGACATGCTTGGTCCAAATGTCGAACGGTGAATGACACACACTCTGTCTGACCTTGGTATTTATAGTGTCAATACCACAGCGCCAGGGTGAATAGGGCACAGACTAGTATGAGGCCAACCAGCCGGTGCTGGTTGCGGCGTGAGCGCTCCTGGTCCATAGCGCGAGCATCAAGGATGGCTGTCATAGTCCAGTAGTGGTGAGTGATGGCACGCCTCTCCATCGAGTGCACTCTGTGGAGGACCGCTTCTGTGAACTCGTTCAGGATCTGGCGTCGTCCCTCGTTGTCGCCGCCATCTGCAAACATGGACCGGACCACTGCTCGGTAACCCGTGAATGAATTCACCACGGTGGCATACTGTAAAATGCGAGTCGCATGGGGCTTGATCTCCGCCATGGCTCTGTAGAAATGTAGGTGTGGGATCCAGAGGGACATGTTTTATAGACCAGATGTAGCTCTACGGGTATAGTCCGTGATACGTACTATTCTGATGGGTTAGTCCAAAAAAAAAGGGAGCAACAACAACAACACAGATTACAGATCAATCCTTTTATTATGCGTGAACAACATAGAAATGCATGTACTGACCTGTCTGTGGGAGGTTTCCCACAATGGCGTTCACCTTCGCGTCTTTTCGTGTACGTCCGTGTCTTTTCGTTAAAGTCCGTGTATCTTCGGTAAAGTCCGTAGGCATTGGGCAAGGAAGCTTTTTCCCGAGACCGAATCACCGCCAGACATGACTGCATCACCGCGGATGAATACATTAGTACAAATGTGGGAGGTGGGTACAAATGTGGGAGGTGGGTACAAATGTGGGAGGTGGGTACAACCCACCTCCCACAAATACAAATGTGGGAGGTGGGTACAAATGTGGGAGGTGGGTACAACCCACCTCCCACAAATGTGGGAGGTGGGTACAAATGTGGGAGGTGGGTACAACCCACCTCCCACACATCACGCATGCGCACACCGCCCCATTTTACACACTTATGACGTCACACAAGGTTCTGCGCATGCGCAGTGAGGCGCTATTACGCGAATTTACGCTATATATATACAAATGTGGGAGGTGGGTACAAATGTGGGAGGTGGGTACAAATGTGGGAGGTGGGTACAAATGTGGGAGGTGGGTACAACCCACCTCCCACACATCACGCATGCGCACACCGCCCCATTTTACACACTTATGACGTCACACAAGGTTCTGCGCATGCGCAGTGAGGCGCTATTCTATCAATTTACGCTATGTATACTACTGATGTGGTCGCAAACAGTTTTTAATTCCAAATGGTTACCAGTGTTACTTTCTCAGGGGGGAAATGCTTCCATTCGCATTGCCGTTCCCAGGAATTTGCATAGATTAATGATAGTTCGTCTGAAATGGCATATTATTCGAATTTCAAAACGGGTAGATTGTCGAAAAAAGCTCAAGGAAATCGGTAATCCTTCGGAGCTTCACGAACCGTCGAAAGAAATATTTCAGAGTCAATAGAATTCGCCAGAACTGCACTGTTCTGTCAAAGTTTCGACTTTTTAACCAATGCACCACAACCATTGTGGCCGAGACTGTATGATACAATGCGGAGTTTTATGTATTCTATGTGATGCTTCATCAGAGAATCCATGTCATTATTACGTTTATAAAGTTAGACCGCGGTTCGCAGTTCGCTATTCGCGGGGACCAGTCATTCAGTGACTCATAGCAGCGCCCCAAGCAGCGCCCCCTGGCGTCAGATTTGGGATATGAATATGCAAAGATATAGAGCGTAACATTCTCTCTTGCTATGCAGAGTTTGGAATTAGAAGTACTCATAATAAAAAAAAAATACAGATTTCCATATCTGAAGAATAATTGCTGGTCCCCTCGAATAACGAACTGCGAACTGCGAACCGCGGTCTACTTTGTGAACGTGTCATAATTTTACATTTTGTCCCCTATTTGCCATTCCCAGGAAGCAGTTGCTCACATTTATTACAGATATGCTCTGCCCTGGAGTTTATTACTCCTTATTACTCCATGACTGCCAAACCTACTTAAACAAAATATTACCACGTGCTTCAACTGGATTGGACATAGCACTGTTGAGTACATCATTACAAAAGTAACATTATTTCCTTCAATCTACACAAGGAGAGTGAATCCATTAACATTTCTCTCCGACCATTGTTCCCCCTGAATTGATAATCTCTACGGATACGCTTACAAAGTCTAAGATTAAACAACCTTTGATATGTGAATCCAGTCATCACCAAGTCAAATCACAGAATAAGGCATATAAGTTTATATGGGATGAAACTTCCTATCCTCTGTTTCAAAGTAATCCATTGAATGATGATAACCAGCAATTGTGTAGTAACTTCATTATGCAGCCTTAGGCCAACGATGCTGAGGGTGTCAGCACGGCTGTAGACAACTTCACACACATACTTAAGAGTGCTGCCTTATCTTGTCTGCGTATGAAATCATTGAAAGGAAACAAAATTAGAAAAAACAGATGGTTTGACTCCAGCTGCAAAGATATGTACACAGCTATGCAAACTGCTCTTAATAATTATCGAAAAAGCCCACTAACCGAGAACTAGCTCATTCTTTCTATTATTGGAAAAAACGTTATAAAAAACTAACTCATTGGAAAGAACGGCAGTTCAGAAGTAAACTTCTAAATGAAATAGAAAGTTTGTCACATAACAATCCTCGTGAATACTGGACGCTGATTAGACAACTAACACAAGACACATCAGATTACTCCCAAGGTGACGTTGATCTTGAAACCTGGCATGCCCATTTCACTAATCTGAATTCCGACACAATACCTAACGAGATCATCAACATGTAGTAGAATGTCTCAATGCTGGAGAATGCTCTCCAAACGAATCCCTAGACGCAGCTATTTCAGTTTTGGAAATAACAAAAGCAATTAAACAGCTTAAACATAAGAAATCTAGTGGACCGGATATGGTTCTGAACGAAATGCTAAAAGCTATAGCTCTCACATTTTAATAGATCATATATCAAAACTATTTACCCTAATATTCGAGTCGGGTTGCTTTCCTCATAGTTGGCAGGCAGCATATCTTTTATCTATTTATAAAAAGGGTGGTGTGTCAGATCCCAATAATTACCGAGGAATCGCCCTCAGTATTTGTCTCAGTAAATTATCTTTACAGTAATAAACAATAGAATCAAAAACTATCTAGAGTCTCATAATCTAATTGACAAGGCCCAATGTGGCTTCAGAGAGGATTTCTGAACTACTGACAATTTATTTATCCATAGGACACTGATTTCAAAATATAGATCGGCTAATAAAAAATTGTTTGTATGTTTCATTGATTTCAACAAGGCGTTCGATACAGTATGGAGGCCGGGTTTGCTGCACAAGCTGCACTCATAACATTACTAGTATAAGGTATTTAACACTATCCAGAGTTTATCAAAACAAACAAAGGCAGATGTTGTTGACTCGCATATCGGAGTAAAACAGGGGTGTGTGTGTAGTCCGATGCTATTCAATATATATGTTAATGATCTTCAGTACTACTTATCTGATGACGACGCCAATGCCCCTGCTTTACATGATGCTAGAGTTACGCATTTATTATTCGCAGATGACTGAATTTTACTGTCCGAAACACCAGAAGGACTTCAAAGTAACCTGCATAAATTACTGAATTTCACCCAAGATTGGAAGCTCGGGTTGAATCACACTACTAAAACGAAAATTATGGTGTTAGGTTCGAATTTCAAAAGCGCTCAAACGAAATTTAAGTTTTACTATAACAACAACAGCCTTGAAATTGTGGAGCAATATACATATCTTGGCCTTACGTTCAGTTATATGGGTAAGCATAGTCTATTCAAGACAGATGGTGATCCAATTGAAGTCCTACTTAGGCTATAACAGTCGGTAGTTAAACCAATTATGCTCTATGCAGCTGAAGTTTGGAGCATGGACCAACTATACCCTAAGCACGCCAACATAACTCAAAATGTAATTTAGCTACAATCAAGCTATGTAAATCGATGCTAGAGGTCCCTAGAAAAAGTAAAAAATATAGGACCACTCGATGGGTTACGGGTTTACTCATCTTCAATTGATGCAATCATTGCTACATTCAAGTTCTGGGTTATAAATAGTCTATTTTGCAAGAGAATTATCTTCATAATGTATACGTATACAAGATCTATTGGTTCATGAAGAAAATATAAACAAAATAGTTTCCCAAAGAAATATTCCTGATCAATATTTTATACACAATAGTTGCTGGTGCCTTTGGTAAAAGTGAAACCGAGTCGACTACTTTCTGGTGCCAAAATGGAATATTACGTGCGAGATAATTTTTCAGTTGGCGTAAAGTATATTTACTTGTTTATGCTCTGAATGTTTTGTAGGCCCTGGGTCTTATATAGTATTTTTTAATAACAGCATCTTGAAGCAGTGGATTTGTGCAAAATCGTCTATATATGTTGAGGTGAAAGCCTGCAGCATAAGTTTCGCTCTGTTAACATATGAAGCCAGTCGAGAACGAAGATAAACTTCACTCCGAATTATTGACCCTGCTAATAGTCTAAGCACGGTTTTGGTTCTGGACTGACTTCATGTGTTTACAAAGAAAAATAGTGTACGGTGCTGTTTTCACCTCAAAATAGGCGATTTTGCACAAATCAACTACTCATGAATTCCAATGTGACGGAATCACGATTTGGAAGGTACCGGTACTTTAAAAGTTTGAGGCGCTCGTTATTGAAATTTTATTCACTATAAGCAGACTTTCTACGTCCTATCGCCTAGTTACCGCTGTCAAGTTTCAAATAAATTATAATAACCTCCGAAATATTGCAAATGATTCGTTGTATAATCGTGTGACTAATATTGCCTGTCTGGTTATTTTTGCTGCTCTGTTTCAATCTGATTATTCTTATATGACATCTCTTACTAGCATACAGTACCCAAGGATGATAAGATTTCTTTCCGCGTGAGAAAAACGCGATTGGGTCATGACAGAGATTAAATCTAGTCCGTGACGGAATCACAAAAAAATCGTGACGGAATCACGGGTGCGCTTTTTAAATCTTCTTGGCAAAAGAGCTTTATTAATTACACATTTTCACCCCAAAGTATTCCTAGGAGAAATTTATCACTAAATTCGAACTCTTTATTTTGGTCAATGTATACAGTGCTTTGTCACATGCATATCTTTTCTTTATATGTTTTAGAATAGTATACTTTTCAGTAAAATGCAACTTCCTTCGATCTTGACAATTTCGTGTTATTGGCGTGTTTCCGGAGATAATCGGAAACGACAGAAAAAACAGCATGCTAATATGTGGTCTACAAAAAATGTGGAGTGAATTTTGTGCAAAAATGACGTTTCTTTTTGTGACGGGCGAATCTACGTGAAACTCCTGTACTTCAAGATGCTGTTCAAGATGCTTGAAAAACAAAAAGACACATGCAGGGCCAATAAAATAATCAGAGCATAAAACAACACTTGACAACGTCGGTCAACAGATTCACGGTTGTATTTGATGTATACGTCCACGGGTATACCTTGAAATTGTCGTTACCGTTCATATATAATATATGTTAATATCATACCAGTAGTAGGGAAAGGCTAAATTGAGTCAACTTGACCTACTTAATGACGTCACATTGTGGAGGATTGAGGAGGAACTTGATCACGTGATCAAGGCATGTCTAGATGGTGGCTGATGTGGGATGGGACAAAATGGCGGCTGATGTGGGATGGGACAAAATGGCGGCTGATGTGGGATGGGACAAAATGGCGGCTGATGTGGGATGGGACAAAATGGCGGCTGATGTGGGATGGGACAAAATGGCGGCTGATGTGGGATGGGACAAAATGGCGGCTGATGTGGGATGGGACAAAATGGCGGCTGATGTGGGAATGGACAAAATGGCGGCTGATGTGGGATGGGACAAAATGGCGGCTGATGTGGGATGGGACAAAATGGTGGTTGATGTGGGAGTGGGACAAAATGGCGGACTGTGGGGTGGGGTGGTCAAAATGGCGGCGCAAGGGAGCAAACGAGGCGGTGGGGAGGTCACGGGGAGAAAAAACCCTCACATTACCCTCAAAAAAACCTCTAAGCCATATAATAATAATAAACATAATCTATAGGTGTTGTACCATGTTAATAGGACCAGTCTAGCATCTGTACCACCCTAGGGTCGAGCGTTTATTGTCCCGTGTATCTCCGCAAGAAAACAACAAACAAAATGGCGGCTCCAGGATGGTGTGGGGACGCCCTTTCCGCATCACGGCGTCGATCATAGCGCCATCTGCACACACTGACGCAAGGGAGACAACTCGTGTGGCCCAAGGATATGGAAATAGCCGTGTTGGAGCTAGGGGAGTTACTACTGGTCCAGTGGGGTCGAGTGAGGTATCAAAGTGAAGCTTAGGTGAAGGGGCATCTGACTGGACTAGTGGGTTGACATAGCGTCATTCTGCGCATGCGCGGTGGCCCAAGGGTATGAAAATAGCCGTGTTGGGAGCTAGCGAAGCCAATAATGGTCCGATGGGGTCATATGAGGTATCAAAGTTAAGCATTCGTGAAGGGGCATCTTACTGGACTAGTGGGTTGACATAGCGTCATTCTGCGCATGCGCGGTGGCCCAAGGGTATGAAAATAGCCGTGTTGGGAGCTAGCGAAGCCAATAATGGTCCAATGGGGTCGTATGAGGTATCCAAGTGAAGCTTAGGTGAAGGGGCATTTGACTGGACTAGCGGCTTGGGCGTTGTCACCATTCTGCGCATGCGCGGTGGCCCAAGGGTATGGAAATAGCCGTGTTGGCATGTAGGGGAGTTACTAATGGGCCGATGGAGTTGTATGAGGTATCCAAGTAAAGCTTATGTGAAGGGGCATCTGACTGGACTAGCGGGTTGAAAACTAGTGTCGAAAACTGGACCCTGTATGGGTCACGAATGGTCCAATGGGGTCGAGTGAGGTATCAAAGTGAAGCATTCGTGAAGGGGCATCAGATGGGCTGGGTGGGTGCATGTAAAATTTTTCCTGAAAAAAAACGCAACACGGACTTTATCAAAAAATCTGGGAAAATCCCTATCACCTCTAGCCAAAAGGACTAATATTGGTGCCCGGGCTTAATGGGACCTGCCTATCAAGTCAATGGGGTGATGTGAATAACAACAAGTTCAGCAATGTTCATGCAGTTTATTATCCCCAATGTTACATCATACCCAGGCTGGGGGAGCCGCCCTGGGTATGCTTAGTATGTTCACAGCAAAACAAAATTGAAATATCAAACACCATATTTTAACGCACCGTCACATTTAATGTTTACTGAGCTCAAGTCAATGATCAGCATGTAGACATGTACGGCATGTTATGGTATTCATCAGTGCACGAGTGACGCATTCAACCGATGGCGGTGGTGAATCACCTTGGTAAGGAAAAATGTAACATTGGTCACCCTCTTCACTGTCCACTTGGACCCTCTCCACTGTCCACCCAAGACATCCAATTGTTCCACTTGGTCCAGCATCATCTCTAGTGACCTCCGGTCAATGATGGTAAACGGTTGGTCGTACACTGGGTGGATGGCATTGGAATAGAAATAGCGCAATTCACCCGTCATCTTATGGCATAAGATGTACCCAAATGCTACATTTAACGTGAAGGCCGTAGGTTGGTCATTGAAGATGGTTTCCACGTAGCTGCGTAGACGGGTGAACTTGGTCAGTGGGAAATTGTAGATATCTTGAATAGGGCGATGACGGTGGAAACAGTGCCGTGTCATGGTCCAATGGCGCCGAGAGATGTCACTCTCTGGATGATATTCGGGTAAGAGATCGCTAGGAACATTTATGGGCTCGTCCAGAAAATGTTCGATGTATGACGTATGACTCGAAACCGTAACGGTGGGGTCCGGCTGGAAATCCAGGCTCTTCCCAACTGTGGGTATAGGCGGGCTCTCCGTCATCGCATCACCAGTGGCGTTCGTCTTCCCGGGCTTATCTTCACTGGGTCTGACCTTCCGCGGCTCCTCTTCAGTAGGAAGTTGTCGCCAAAACCGTGGAGACGGGGCATGAATCAAACGCTGATGCCGTCTCAACTGACTGCGTCGTTTGAAGAGTTGACCACAATCCTTACATTGTTCCGTCGCGCCCTCGTGGAATGAACGTTCGTGGCGCAGTAACTGATCCTCCCGATTAAATGACCGTGCACAGGTTATACAAGTATACCGTGCATCGTTGTGGGTGGAGGCCTCGTGGCGTCGTAAATTATCTAGACGAGTAAACTGCTTCTGGCAAGTTGTGCAAGTGAACATTTTGATGGTTGACAGAGAGTCTGATGAAACGGCAAGGCCGCTCCCCTTTTATAGCACGCTAGCTGGTGATCTATTTTTAGCACACTCTACCCCAAGTCGAGGATCGAGACTGGTGTACGACTGAGCCGCATTGCACGCGCCCACATGAAGACCCTCATACATACCCAATGCAGGCGCAGACGCGAAGTGCCCGGATGATAGACACGGACGTCACCCATCCGAAAAGACACGGACTTTACCGAAAAAACACGGACTTTACCGAAAAGACACGGACGTACCCGAAAAGACACGGACGTACACGAAAAGACACGAAGGTGAACGCCATTGTGGGAAACTCCTACAGACAGGTTATTACATGCATTCCTATGATGTTCACAGGTTATTCACGCATAATAAAAGGATTGACTTGTAATCTGTGTTGTTGTTGTTGCTCTCTTTTTTGGACTAACCCATCAGAATAGTACGTATCACGGACTACACCCGACGTCTAGGCGCACATGTGTGACCTGGTCTATAAAACACGTCCCTCGGGATCACACACTTTCATTTCTACGGTTGCAGAGCCATGGCGGAGATCCAGCCCTGTGCGACTCGCATTTTACAGCATGCCACCGCGGTGAATTCATTCACGGGTTACCGAGCAGTGGTCCGGTCCATGTTTGCAGATGGCGATGACAACGAGGGACGACGCCAGATCCTGAATGAGTTCACAGAAGCGGTCCTCCACAGAGTGCACTCGATGGAGAGGCGTGCCATCACTCACCACTACTGGACTATGACAGCCATCCTTGATGCTCGCGCTATGGACCAGGAGCGCTCACGCCGGAACCAGCGACGGCTGGTTGGCCTCACACTAGTCTGTGCCCTATTGACCCTGGCGCTGTGGTATTGACAGTGGGACTATAAATACGAGGGTCAGACAGAGTGTGTGTCATTCACCGTTCGACATTGGACCAAGCATGTCACCCGTCCTACGAGCCATCCTGTCCCTTACACCCCGGGTGGGGTTACACGTCTATGAAGATAAAGTCACCCTGGTGGAAGACCGTGGAGTTTGCTGGTCGCCCGCTGAGACCGTATCGAATACGGTGACGCTACACCGTGACGGCTGGACCAAATTTAAACGGTTGTTGAGCGGCGAGCTCGATGGACACGTCATCCACATAGACAATGCCATCTACGTATACCGTGGACCTTTCTTCCCACGTCTGGGCCGCTACCAAGATGCTACGCGAAGCTTCACCCTAGACCCCGATCTGTGGACAGCCTTCGAGAAAGTGGCGTCTATCGTGGACCAGCTGTTTACACCGGACGAGCGGTCATCAGACGAGTTGGAGTGGGCTCGTGCCCTGAGAAAATCGGCGGCAGAACCCAATGAACAACTACATGAACCCGACGACGATGCCATTGATTACCCGCCTACACTCAACCAGCCCAGTGATATGACCACCTGATCCTTTTGATCTCACGGGGTTGTCCCTATAAATACGAGAAACAGTCAACTCTGGTACCATTCACGTACTGACCATGGCGGAGCATATGATACTGGCGTATCTCAGCTTGACCCCCGAGGTTTTCCTGCACGTGTATGCGGATAAGGTCGATATCATGGAGGAGGTGGGAGACACGGACCCTACACAACCGTGCCCGGCTCACATTCGTCTGTCCCGAGAGGGCTGGACCAAAGTCAAACGGGTGTTGTCTGGTGAACTGGACGGCGACCTCATCCACTTGTGTCACGATGTGTACATCCGACGCGGCCCTTTCTTTGCTCAATTGGCTAGGCTAGATGGGGGTACAGTGCATTTTACCCTTCACCCTGATCTATGGTCTGCATTGGAAGATGCCGTGGTAGATGTGGATGAAGTGCTTATCAAGCGGTCATCAGACGAGTTGGACTGGTTATTTAGCATGGACACTGTGAAAGCCAATGAAGAAAATCAGAAACTCCGGCCCAAGATATACCCGTTATAAATAAACGATAGAGCCAGGGTGCATCATCATTTTGTCACCATGAAGCGCTGGGAGAAGGTGCTGGATAACTTATACTACAGTCCCGACAGTCCGGCGGCCTATAGTGCATTGTCGGCTCTCTATCGAGCGGCCAAACCCCAGGGGATACAACGTGCCCAAGTCCGAGATTGGTTAAGAAGACAAGACACCTATACCTTACATCGATCTGTCCGTCGCCATTTTCTACGGAACCGGGTCATCGTGGGAGGAATAGATGCCCAGTGGCAAAGCGGATTTGGTCGATATGAGCGCCTTTGCCAAACACAACGATGAGAATCGGTATATCTTGACGTGCATTGATATCCTATCCAAGTATGCGTGGGTGGTACCCAACCGGACGAAAACGGCGCCTACCCCGACAGCGGCGAGTCTATGAACTGGAAGATCTCCAAGGGGAACCGTTGCTGGGGACGTTTTACGAGACGGAATTACAGCCTGTTGTAAAAACACAGCAAGACTACTACACGGTGGAGCAGATTTTGAAAACGGAACGTCGACGTGGCAAACTGTTTCATTTCGTGAAATGGCAAGGTTGGCCCAGTTCCTTCAATTCCTGGGTCGCGGCCAACCAGGTGAAACGACTATAAAGCCAGACACCACTGCCGTCCTCCTTCATTCCACGTCCGACCACAGTGCTATGGACAAACAGCAGCTGCCTCTGAACACAGCGTCTCCCAAAACGCGCAAAGCACAAGTGGGCTTTGGGGTGCTAGTGCTAACCCTGCTGAGTGTGTTGTACGGAGGTGTGTTTTACGACGTAGCCTATGTCAGCACGTTACTTAACCAACTGAGAACACCAGCCACCAGTGAAACCGGTCTACAGAGAGCACCAGTCGTATCGAGCCCAGTCATCACCACCACACCCCGTGTACAAGCCACAACGAGTGTAAGCTCTACACCTACACCAAGTACGCCCACTACGTCTGAACACCCACCGGATTTCATCCCTCACAGTGAACCGACAACGACGACCCACGTTGTACCCACCCCCAGCACCATACCTGACAGTGAACAGACAACGACGACCGACGTTGTACCCACCACCACTCCAGTTCACTCGTACGAAATTTACAAGAGCGGGTTACCACGACAACGGATACACCTCGAACCATGGACCCTGGGTGGCAGCATCCCTTCACTTGCGTCATCGCAGGACCGACGGGTTCCGGCAAAACGCACTTCGTCAGGAAGCTCCTTCAACACGCCGACAGCATGATCACCCCACCCATTGCTCGAGTCGTGTGGTGTTACGGAGAATGGCAGGAAGCGTATGCAGCAATGCCCCACATCACGTTCGTGGAAGGCCTACCCAACCTGGCCGATTTGGAACCCGACACCTTGGTGGTTCTGGATGATCTCATGGCGGAGACGGATGCGCGGGTCACCCAACTCTTTACCAAAGGCAGCCATCATCGACGGCTCAGCATCATCTACATTGTGCAGAATCTGTTCAGTAAAAACAAAGAACATCGGAATATCAGCTTAAATGCCCACTACCTGGTGGTCTTCAAAAACCCGAGAGATACCACTCAACTGCTGCACCTGGCCAGACAGATGTATCCCGGCCGCACACCGTTTGCGCTGGAAGCCTTCAAAGATGCCAGAACCCCTCAGCACGGGTATATGCTCTTCGACCTCAAGCAAGCCACCCCCGACCACCTTCGACTACGGACCGGCATCTTTCTCGGAGAGGCCCACCACGTGTACATGCAAAAATAATGTAAACACACCCACAGTGGCTCCCCCAGCTGGGGTCTGTGTGTTTGATGATGGGGAATAATAAAAAGAATGAATACCACAGCAGGGTTGACTTTGTCTCTGAGGTAGATAAAAAGAGCAGCGTTGTGGGTTCTGGCATTAGTTGTACAGGATGTCTGCGCGAGTACGGAAGCACGCTCCCACGCTCCGTGTATTGAAGACGGCCCCACCCGAGTTAGTCCGAACCATTGTACGCGGTGCGGACCCTGACCTTGTACGCTGTCTGTGCGAGATCGGGTACAACCTGTTAAAAGGCAACGTACCACTGACTCCGGCTCAGAAGACCAAGTTGGCCAAGCATAAGACAGGTCTCCGAACCTTAGTCCAGAAGCGGGTCCCTCAAACACAAAAGAAAAAGGTGTTACAGAAAGGCAGCTTTCTCGGGGCCATCTTAGCACCGTTGGCCGCTTCTGTGTTGGGTCCAGCATTGGGTGGGCTCTTCGGCCGACAATGAACCACACGAAAAAAATGGGCCTCGTCGAACCACGGTTCCTTAAAAACCTCCAATCACCCTACCCTGTCCCACCTACGGTGAAGACCATAAACACCCTCGATGGAGAGATGCAACAGATCTTACAGAGACCGGGGTTAAGCGACAGTGAGAAAGTACAACGGTACAATGAGACGCTTCAACGGTACATGACGTTCATGGACCAATACAAAACTCGCTCTACCCCAGCAACAGCACCACCACCACCACCACCACCACCAAACTCCACCCCCACAACGGGCACCTTCTTTTCAGATCTTTAAAAAACCACCCTCGATCAGGACACCCCACATCTCCAGAGCCGTGACACGCAGCAAGTCAACGCGACGAACACGACGCCGGACGCAACCGCCCAAGGCCTGGAACACCTATTAAAACCAACAGCAGCAGCAGGACAGCTCAGTCGCCATGTTTTACCTGACCCTACCCAGTAACAGTTCGCTGGATGTGTTTCCTGACAACACCGTGGCCAAGTACGTCACCCAGTTACCGCAACCGTTACATTTACCTGGACGCTGGGAATGTGCCCTCGTGGATATCCAATACCCTTACTCGTGGTACAACGTGCGAGCCAATGAAGTGTGGTACGAGGTGACCTACGAAGGCAAAAACGCCCGACTCACCCTGCCCGAAGGCCAATACGATACCCCCAAGGAGTTCATGGGTGGGCTGTCAAGACTGTTGCATTATAAGGCTCTACGGGAGGTGACGAATACTTCAAAACCCATCAAAGCCTATCCCTTCAAGAATCACGTGGACTTCGATTACAACGCACACAACGACAAGGCAGAGCTTATCGTCACCGGCAAGGCGAGTGTCGTACTGAGTCCTATCCTACAGCAAATGCTGGGTTTCGATCTAAAGACGTTCGCTGGTCCCACCGAACACCATGGCGAGATGCCGATGGATATGAAGTCGGGTATGTACGGACTCTACGTCTACTCGGACGTGGTGGACAACCACATCGTGGGCGATATCAACACACCTCTGTTACGGGTGGTCCCCATTAAAAAGACGTATGGAGGTCAAGTCACCCACAGTTTCACCCACATGCTCTACTTGCCCGTACGACAAACTGACATCAACACGATCACGGTGGATATAAGAGATGACACGGGACGAACGGTGGCATTCGAACTAGGAAAAATGGTGCTGACACTTCATTTTCGACAAGCACGTGCTCCCCACTTTGCATAATGAAAGTACCTTACGAGTGCGATGCACGCAGCTATGCCGACTATTATGCCCAACAGGCCGGGGTGGCTTTCCGGTCTTTAGCGGTGCACGCATGCAACGAGGACATGGACTGGGGAACATACTCGGCAGCATCGTCAAAACGTTCCTGCCCTTGGTGACGCGTGGGGTGAAAGCAATCGGCAAACAAGCGGTACGCAGTGGACTGCAAGTGGCCGGTGATGTCTTGGGGGGTACGGCACCCAAAGAATCCTTGAAACGGCGGGCCAAAGAAGCGGGAGGCGTCTTGGTGGCCAAAGCACAACGCACCGTAGGGAATAAAAGAGCTGCCCCACCGAGACCACGCACCAGTCGACGACCGACCCAGCGACGACGCACATCGAAGAAGACAAAGGATATCTTTTCTTAAAACATGTCCTTGATCCACGCCGAGTCCTGCCCCTCCACCAACAGTGAATTTGATTTGTGGACCGTGCCGCCCACACAGACCAGTGTCGAACAAGGATTATGGGTGGAGAATCTCCCGCTCTCCAGCATCAACGAAACCGGACCCATCGAGTTCACCATCAGTAATGCGGATACGGCCTATGTGGATTTAGCCCATACATACTTGTATGTGAAAGCCAAGGTGGTCAATGGAGCTGGCACCAGAATCGCTGACCAAGCAACGGTGGGCCCGACGAATCTCTGGCTGCACTCGATGTTTCAGCAGGTGGATATTTTTCTCAGCGACAAACTCATCAGTGACTCCACCAACACGTACCCCTATCGAGCCTACATCGAGACACTGTTGTCATATGGCCGAGAGGCTAAAAAATCTCAGCTGACAACCGCTTTATTCTACAAGGACACGCCCGAGCACATGGACACGGTGGACAATGGGGGATATAACAAACGGAAGGCTTTCACTGCGAACAGTGCCTCGGTGGATATGATGGGTCGACTGCACGCAGACATGTTCATGCAAGACCGGTACCTCTTGAACAAGATCCCCATCAAAATCCGACTGATACGGGCGCCTCCGACCTTCGCCTTGATGGCCACTAACGTAGAGGGGCATGCAGCGGACTATAAGATTGTCATCCAAGACGCAGTCCTGTATGTCCGAAAAGTGAAACCGAATCCAGCCGTTCAATTGGGACACATGAAAGCCTTGGAAACAAAACCAGCCCAGTACCCTATCCGACGTGTACAAACCAAAGTGTTCTCTGTGCCTGCTGGAAATATGGGCGCCAACAAAGAAAACCTGTTCCTGGGGGAACTACCCAAGCGATTGATCCTGGCCTGTGTGGAAAATACCAGTTTCAGCGGAGCCTACCCAGAGAATCCGTTTGACTTTCAACATTTCGGCATCAATTTTGTGGCCCTGCATGTGGATGGACAACAGGTGCCAGCCACGGCCTTAACACCGAACTTTGGGCGGAGGAATTTCATTCGAGCCTATCAGAGCCTGTTTACAGCCACCGGTCAAATCAACCAGGACGAAGGGAATATGATCAGTCGGGAGGAATACGCGAACGGATACACGTTGTTCTGTTTCGATCTGACCCCCACCTTAGAGAACGACCATCAGCTGGCCCTGGCCAAGCAAGGCAATTTACGGTTGGAAATCCACTTTGCACGAGCCCTGGTGACCACCGTCAATGTGATCTGCTACGCCGAGTTTGACAACATCATTCAAGTGGACAAGGCGCGCAACGTCCTGTGTGACTTCTCCACCTAACATGGATACAGACCAGATAACCACCGTGCTGGAGAATGACCCAGAGACACGTATGGTCTTTCAAGGGGTGTTCGCCCGAGATGTGTTCCCATTAGACCGTATGTATCCTGCTGCTTACGTTCTCAACACGGACCCGATGGATCGGCCCGGTGAACACTGGGTGGCCGTGTACTTGACAGAACAGCAGGGCGAATACTTTGACCCGTACGGCCTGATTTAACAGACTTCATGGATCAAGGCACAGAGACGTGGTGTTGGAACAGTCAAACGTTGCAAAGCCTGACCAGTGGCGTGTGCGGACAATATTGCTTGTTTTACCTGTACCATCGATGCCGGGGAAGACCCTTATCTACCATCGTACAGATGTTTGACGAGTACCCCAAGGCCGAGGACCGCGATGTACTCGTCTATGACTGGGCCGCCCATCATTTCAATGTACAAGCCCCGTTCTGGGCTTAAGTTAATTACAAGCCCCTTGTTCTGGGCTTAAGTTTACAAGCCCCTTGTTCTGGGCTTCAATGTGCAAGCCCCTTGTTCTGGGCTTCAGTTCTTTCAATGTACAAGCCCCTTGTTCTGGGCTTCAGTTTTCACGTGGTTGTTCTCACGTTGTTGTTGTTCACTGAATAAAAAAAATGAGATCTCACCAAAAAACCCTGTCTTGTGTGTTTTATTCATAATGCATCAATGCCCAATGTGGAGATTCAGTCAAACTGAAATCAGTGGTGTAGGATGGGGCCAAAACGTAACCCATCAAGTTTAGAATGCAAGAGCACTATAGTAAAAATAGAGAGCCAATGAAATCAGCCCACAGACCAAGTACGTGTTTTTGGTCTAGGTTTGGAGCGGGCATTTCATTGAGGTGCGTGTATACGGTGAGTGAAGACTCGTCCAACACGTATAGATTATGTTGATGACTATAAGTTCTATGTAACCCATCAAGTTTAGAATGCAAGAGCACTATAGTAAAAATAGAGAGCCAATGAAATCAGCCCACAGACCAAGTACGTGTTTTTGGTCTAGGTTTGGAGCGGGCATTTCATTAAAGTGCGTGTATACGGTGAGTGAAGACTCGTCCAACACGTATAGATTATTACTATAAGGTCTATGAGCATAATGCATGAAAGTGGCTTTGAACACCGTATTAGCCAATCAGTAGCCTAGAATGGAGCCAAAGGTAACCCATCCATGTCCAGAAAACATTACCCGGGTGTACAAGAACCCAGATGTAGGAGCGGACGTCAGCGAAAGCACACCGTGAGTACCCCAATTCGATTGGCTGATTGTTCGACCGCTGATTGGTTCTTTTTCTCGACCGCTGATTGGCTCCTTTTCTCGACCGCTGATTGGTCCAAATGGACCTGCCCATCTTTCCCAGGTTCATCTAGAATCCCCTTTTTGTGCTCAAGCTCTGACTATAGCGATGCCGCAACATTGTGTCATTGGACATTGGACCGTCTGACCTGGAGGTGACCTTTGACCATTTGTCCCGTGCGCGCGCACTGCCGGTGATGACGCGCACTTCCGGAGAACCCGCGCGCGCGCGCGCTGCGGTGGGGGGCCGGGGCGGGGCCGGGAAAGTTGGAGGTCGTGTGTTTGAGCATTCTGAAAAACCCCGGAAGTGACGTCTGTGCGCAGACCCACCAAACCACGTCCGAAGGTGAACGTCATTGTGGGGGGAAGAAAACCCCCAGTACATCAACACACACAAACAAGTCTAGACATGTACCCAAGGTCACGCCCCATTCACCCCAACCGGAAGTGACGTCACAACCCCCACGTGACCTGCGCAGCAGAATGGATACGACACCCTAGTGTCACCCCCTCACCTAGGCTTCACATGGATACCTCATACAACTCCATCGGCCCATGAGAAACCCCGCTCGAGCCCTTTGATTGGACGAGAGCTCCGTGGGGGATTTGAAATACTCGCTTCTGATTGGACGAGAGCTCCGCATTGCATCTGCGGATGCGCAGAATGATATTCCTACCGCACACCCAACCCATTAGATGCCCCTTCACATAGGCTTCACTTTGATACCTCACTCGATCCCATTGGATCATTAGGGGCTCCCCTACATCCCAAAACGTCTATGCGCATGCGCAGAAGGCCGCTATTTCAACCCGCTAGTCCAGTCAGATGCCCCTTCACATAAGCTTTACTTGGATACCTCATACAACTCCATCGGCCCATTAGTAACTCCCCTACATGCCAACACGGCTATTTCCATACCCTTGGGCCACCGCGCATGCGCAGAATGACGCTATTTCAAATCCGCTAGTCCAGTCAGATGCCCCTTCACCTAAGCTTCACTTGGATACCTCATACGACCCCATTGGACCATTATTGGCTTCGCTAGCTCCCAACACGGCTATTTCCATACCCTTGGGCCACCGCGCATGCGCAGAATGGTGACAACGCCCAAGCCGCTAGTCCAGTCAAATGCCCCTTCACCTAAGCTTCACTTGGATACCTCATACGACCCCACTGGACCAATATTGGACTCGCTAGCTCCCAACACGGCTATTTTCATACACTTGGGCCACCGCGCATGCGCAGAATGACGCTAGTTCAACCCCACACCCAGCCCATCAGATGCCCCCTCACATAGGCTTCACATTGATACCTCACTCGACTCCACTGGACCAGTAGTAACTCCCCTAGCTCCAAATCGGCTATTTCCATATCCTTGGGCCACACGAGTTGTCTCCCTTGCGTCAGTGTGTGCAGATGGCGCTATGATCGACGCCGTGATGTGGAAAGGGCGTCCCCACACCATCCTGGAGCCGCCATTTTGTTTGTTGATTTTCTGCGGAGATACACGGGACAATAAACGCTCGACCCTAGGGTAGTACAGATGCTAGACTGATGCTATTAACATGGTACAACACCTCTAGATTATGTTTATTATTATTATATGGCTTAGAGGTTTTTTTGAGGGTAATGTGAGGGGTTTTTCTCCCCGTGACCTCCCCACCGCCTCGTTTGCTCCCTTGCGCCGCCATTTTGACCACCCCACCCCACAGTCCGCCATTTTGTCCCACTCCCACATCAACCGCCATTTTGTCCCATCCCACATCAGCCGCCATTTTGTCCCATCCCACATCAGCCGCCATTTTGTCCCATCCCACATCAGCCGCCATTTTGTCCCATCCCACATCAGCCGCCATTTTGTCCCATCCCACATCAACCGCCATTTTGTCCCATCCCACATCAGCCGCCATTTTGTCCCATCCCACATCAGCCGCCATTTTGTCCCATCCCACATCAACCACCATCTAGACATGCCTTGATCACGTGATCAAGTTCCTCCTCAATCCTCCACAATGTGACGTCATTAAGTAGGTCAAGTTGACTCAATTTAGCCTTTCCCTACTACTCATACCTGTAAACCCGTTTCATGCAGGAATGGCAAGATTATTCTTGAATATAATACAATCCATAGTATCGGTGGTCGCAAACAGCAAGGTGTAATATTTAATGAATTTGACTATAAAAATGTCTTCGCCGTTATGTACAACAAGTCCCGATTTCGCGTAATGTTAAAGATAAAAACACGACACTGTTACACAAAGTTAGAGCTTAGTGTACCAGACAATATTAATTTACTGGCTTTAAAAAAAGCCGAAGTTAATGTGAAACAATAGGTTTGTAGCTCTACACATCTCATCTGATTCATCACGGAGGATCAAGTCTGAAAATATATGTACATATACCACACACGCTAAATATATAAATATAACTACTGAGAAACACTACTTTGAAATGGCCTATATTTGAAGATATAATTATTCAAATCAAATATTGCGACGCTTTCCCTTCCCGCGTTAGCTTTTCCCGAGATTTGCACACTACAGCATCTGGACATATCCTTTCTCTTTCAGGAAACTAGCCTAGTTTAATGTATGGTCTTATTTATTCTTTCAATTCGGTGTCCATGCAATTATCTCAGTTAGGTCTTTGAATTATGGACGCGGAAATTCCTTAATGGACGACGACTGAGTTTTGCATGATGGACTAGACGCACGTATCGTAAAATGGAAAACCAGAATATTTTACTGGCTGTTTATATCTTCATAGCCTCCACAAGAACAGCTGCAATAAAAGCGCGGCTGAGATACTAAGGCTACGTCCGAGAATTCAGCGTATTCTCGGATCTGAATGTGAGGTGCCAAGGTAACTTTCCTGCAGAGTCATATGGTTGCTTTTTAGTCGCCAGACGTCGTCATTTTTCCCCACCTCTTGCATATCTCTGCAATTTAAAGGATGTCCAGGCAGAGCCCGATTATATCATGGGCGCTCCTGTGTTAAGGTTACTGCACACCAAAGGGGTTTCAATTGCGATAGATTGTGAAGTCCGTGTTTTTCTTGTGGTGGAATCGCTCCGGAGGGGTCCCAGACACTGTTCTCTTTGACAACGCTAGTTACGTAAGTTGGGCTCAAAGAAAACGGGTTAACAAATTGGCTTGTGTATTCCACTGTGCCTAATGTGAAGTCCCCGGGCTTGAACAGAAATGTTGGGTTCCGGTTTCAACCTATGTGGTATCGGCCAGCCAATCAGCCGGTAGGGAATGTACTCAACCATTGCAGCCTGAATGTAGCCAATTATTGCACCAGGAAACAAACCAATGGAATACCTCTATGGTGAAAGAGAGAGCAAAAGAAATCAATCTAAGAGCAAATACATGCTTTGGCCTATTTGACGAGCGGGCATTACACCTCAACCTCCGGACGAGCCAGGATCATGGTCCGTTATAGCTGCCAGTACAGAGTGCGGACTGAAAACACAAGAGCGAGCGAAGAACCGGTTAAAAAAAGTTTACTCTCAAGACAAAACAGACAATGACCATGTCAACCGGGAGTGTCCGGCAACTGAGTGCTGAGAGGTGATCTTGATAGAAATTCGGTGTGGTGTAAAACGGACGATGAGAGTGAAACAGAGAGGACCGCCCACATTGGTTGCAGGGAAGAGACCAATCCACCACCCCCTGAGTACTGGCACTACTCAACCGAGCAGTACGTCGGCCATTCCCACAATGGATTTTTCACAAACAATGAGAATTACAAGCGTCTGATCCGTCATTCATTATTCAGCCGTCGTCAGTTAAAGAATCTCCGCGTCCATAATTCAAAGACGTATTCCATATTCCAGAAAACAGCATTAGCACCAAAAATAAAAAAAAATATCATAGTATAGATAAACATAGGCTAGTTTCCTGCAAGAGAGAAGCGGTCAACACTTCAATGATGCCTGCAAGACAGCGTGATATTCCAAAAATATCCAATATCAAAACACTCTAACATCGTTCAAATGACTTTTTCAGAGCCAACCATTCGTTGAGAAATTCACAATAAGCACAGTTGTGGTTTTAAAACGCTACCAGGACATAATTTTGCACAACACGCTAAGCTCAAAGCTCTCCCAAAACTCTTCCCTGCGAACCCGATCATACCAATTCTACGCCGGTCTTGATATTGTAAAAAACGAGAGCCCATCCCGGCACATGCGCACCATGGGTTTAGCGTATATGCGTATATGTAGGCGCCTAGTTTCGAGTGCGCATTCGAGCGACTCTGTGCCTTTTCTATCACTAATGACGTCACAGTCACGTGTTAGTGGGCAGCACCTCCGTCGTATAGGACAGTGTGTGAGCTTCAAGAGGATACCTCGTTCGTCGAAAGTGGCTCAAACCACCCCTCTCCAAACCTCCCATCCGTCAAATTTCGAGTCGACGTGCGTATGGTTTTACATGCCTTTGCGCATAAACGGCGCCACCACTCGTCTTATGACACATGTTAGGTGAAACCCCCGTGTCTTTCCCTCATCTCATTCTCGGTAAAGCTCAAGCGCAGGGTCAAAAGTCACTTCAGGTTACTTGACACCGGTATGCAAAGGTCAAAGATCAACAGAAACGAAGATGCTCTTCCTCTACTACTATTCTTCTTTAACCCATATAGGCCTCTTCAATTCTGCACAGAATGCATTGTTCCGTACAGAAGAATACCTACGTTTTATTCTTTAAACGTTAAAAGTGACCCAAAACAGCGTAAACGGACGTTTGAAATGGGGCCATCGTCTGTTTTGGCTTTTTCATACCAGTATATTCAGCATGAATTTTAGTATAAATAAAAAATATGACACCTTGACTCAAAATGATATTTCGATGTCCGTAGATATGGTGACATTGAAAACATCAGATTAGTTTTGGTTCAACCTGTCATATTTTTGATATATTAAAGAGTTCATTTTGAAATGTACGGTACCGTACTACAAAAAAAAAGAAAAAAAAAGAAAAGCCAAACACAGACGGAATTAGCCACGCTACAATTGACCGTCAACGCGGGGTAACGTCACTTTTAACTTTCGGTGTCTACAGTATAAAACTTTGATATTTAATTATGTAAGAAACACTGTTTTCTGCGCAGAATTGAAAGAACGAAGAAGAAGATAAATAAAAACCGGCAAGAGTATGCTACTCCTTAGCATAAATAAATTATTTGTTTTCTAAATAACCCAATCAGATGCAAGATTAAATCAATTAACGTGAAAATATGTATTAATGTATTAAGGATAATCGCACTTTTGGACATGCGTCGTTAGTCGATGGATGTGATTGACCCATGGCGGTAGGCCTACCCCGAAACATGTTATTTCCCGACGAAAACCCGGGTCTTTGAGCCCCCTCTCAAACATTAAAAAGAGAAGATATTTCTTGTTGCTCTGTATGATACTTAATTCTGTGCTTAGATCGAGGATGGTTTTATCGCTCTCACTTTTTAAACCATATTGCTTGATGTGAACCAGCAAAAGATAAATTTTACTTGAAATAATATCACATTCATGAACGTGATAATATGTTTATTTCTTCATAAATGTTCTTCTTAAATGATTGTCTGGATTATTGTTTAGGAATCATTAGTATGGCCAAACTTAATTATGTATCGTGTGCAAACGACTTTTTCCGGTTAAGCCCTTGAGTTCAACATCAAAGGGCTTGTATTGTTTTTCACCACACTCCCACGATGTTCACACGTTATGTATTATCTCCCTTTATGACGTTTTCTTTTGCAATGAGGCGTGGAGGCGGATAAAGATCTTCATCGCCAAGGTACTCGTTTCAAAATGGCGGTAAAATTCATTTTCTTGAGAAAGCGAATTCAAGATTTAGGCAGATAGTTTGATGGATCATTCAAGTTGCTATGGACAATACATAAGGGTAATTACACTCAAAACCCTCATAACAGAAAACAGAGACAATGGTCAATGAAGATCATAATTGGTCATGGGTGCAGTTTGGGTAGCTACATAGCCGGTTATGACATCTTGGTACTTGGTGACTCCGCTGCCAATTTCGGATGACTTCGGTCGTTCCTGTCAGTAACGTCATGCGTCCTCTACACTCATTTTGCATACCAGTCCAGGGACACTTACCTACATTAAATAATTAAAATAGAAAGCCCACTTTCTGTCCAGCAGATCAGTTCATGGGCGTCGCTAGGATTTTTCAAAGGGGGGTCGATTATCATAGCACTTTAGGCGAGGGTCCAGGGGCCGCCTAGGCCGCGGAAGCTCCGGAGTTCTAGATCGCCGGAGATGCGTTCTAAGCGTTTTCCCGGAATTAAATTTGAACATAATGTATGCGGATTTAGAGTTATATTATACAGCTCTGGGACATTAGATGGCCTGAGATGCATTCTGAGCGATTTCCAACAATTAAACTAACACATCATTTGTCAAAATTTGTCTTGAAAACACAATAATATTGCTTTGGGCCGATATACCTCGTAGACTAACCCACTGGCGTCGGAACGTAATTGAAAGTGATGGAGGCCCACTATATCACAGTCCAACAGGCGGGAGTCCAAGGGCCGCCTAGGCCCTGGAAGCTCCGGGGTCTTAGATTGCCGGAGATGCGTTCTGAACGTTTTTCCGGAAATAAAACTGATCATACTGCATGCACATTTATGATTCTATTTTCACGATTTTTTTCGCAACTATAAGCATGCATCGATATTGAAAACATTGCACCTCATGTCTGCATCCATTTGACGTTCTAGTTATACTTAAAATATACAAAAAGATGAGTTCTTGGGAGGGAAACCAATATGCCTACAGATACGATTCATTAACACAAAGATAAAACAAGGAAATCCTCACAGCCCAACAGGGTTCACAGGCCGTTTAGGCCCCGGAAGCTCCGAAGTTCCAGATCTCCAGAGATGCTTTTAAGCGTTTTTCCAGAAAAAAATTATTCGAACATAATGTATGCAGATTTATGGTTCTGTTTTCACGTATAATGTTTCGCATTTATAAGCACTCATCGATATTGAAAAAAATCATACTTCATGCCTGAATCCATTTGACTTTCTAGTTATCTTTAACATATAAAAATAAAACACATAAAAAACCCGATGACCTTTACATCATGGAACATTATAGAACCAATATGATAGCGATTCATTTACACAAAGCTAAAATGAACGATTCTCACAACCCGACAGGCGAGGGTCCAGGGGCCGCCTAGGCCCCGGAAGCTCCGGGGTCCCCGGTTGCCGGAGATGCGTTTTACGCGTTTTCCCGGAAACAAATCTGAGCACAATGTATATAGATTAATGGTTCTATTTTCACATTTGTTTCGCATAAACTCGCATCGATTTTGAAGAATATGCCGGACTCCATTTGACTTGCTGGTTTGACTTCGCAAACGGTAGACCGAGGCTGCCGATGCTTCATTATCAAATCCACACGCATCGAGCAGAAGGAAAAAAACACACGAGTTAGTGTTAATGATTAATTGAATAGTAAATTGGCCTGCTTTATCCGTCGAGGGTATACATCGAGGGTGGAGTCTCATGAACAGAGCTACAGCTCTTTCATAATCCACTTTACGACCAAAAAACGGAAAGTCGTGGTGAACCCATTGTTGGGCAAACTGACGCGTCACTACTGGAATGGAGGATGCTTTACATTTCTGGAGACGGACTTGTAACGTTTTTTATTTCTTTCTCTCCTCTTTTGCTTTTTACGGGGCTATGTAGGCCCGTAGGGACTAATGGTCCTGTATTGTAGCCATGAAAAATTTGAGCAAATTTGGTACGGTTGCCAGGGTGACTGGTTGTTTATTTAACTGCTTTAGGCTTTGAGAGGAAGAGCAGAAGAAAAAAGTCCTCAAGTTATTCAGCTACTGCAGATAGTTTGGTCAACTATTTTGGCTAGATTTTGTTTCACCTGGTCTATATTAGTGAAGTTAAATATTTTCTGCTATTCTTATATATGTTCATATGTCATTTTCACAGAGATTTCCTGCTTTAGAGCATGAATACAAAATGGATACTATTCAGAGGTTGACTTAGAGTGTTTTGCTGAAAGCATGTCATGAAAATTTGCTGGTTGATAAAAATGTTATTAGAACACTTAACATATACAGAAGAAAATAGTTCAAGGCAGACTTATCATATGTTTGCCATGTTGGCAAGAAATTCTAATTTTCTAGGCTTCCATTCTTGCAGAAATTGTATACACGGGATGTAAATTGAAAGGCTGACAAACAAACATCCCCTCCACCAGACCCTCTATACTATTTAGAACTTATCAACATGCATGACACATGCATGACCTAGGTCAATGGCTTGATTCACTTCGCTGATAGGGTCAATTGATAGGGTCAAAGTCCAAGTCATTATGTTTAGATAGCAGTAAGCTACATATACAAGTCTGCATACAACCATTGTAAGAATTTATAACCTTCCAGGGGTATGCTGGCAGGTGGAGGTACATGTCAATAATATGATTCCATGAGAGGATAGATCCAGTCCATCTGATCATGAGGATTTTACATTGTATCTCAATATTCATCTTTTGTCATTTACTGGATATGCTTTCTGTAACCTGAAAAAAGTAAAACTATTTTACAAATATTGGTAACATGCATTGATAACATTATTCATCATTTTATCAGGTTGGTTTCATAATAAATGTCTGTCTCATCAGTCACAAGTTATTTTTTTAAATATATATATGTGTCCACACACTAATGCACTATAGATCTTTATTGAGAGAAATATGGGAGACCACAAATTGTATGGCTCTTCGCCATGGAACTGAACATCAAAGAGTTAGTGGAATTATTCCAACAGCCTATTTTACATTTAAATAGCCCCATTTCAGTGCCTAAGGCTCTAGTTTGTTTTCCTTTTCTCTGTTGTTTTTTGTTTGTTTTTGTTTTGCTTTTCCTCCTGTTTTTTTTTGGCGCGTCCAAGGGGGGGGGGGGGTCGTTCGCTCCTGACGACCCCTCCCTAACGACGCCCCTGCAGTTGATTGTCCGGTTGATTCACAGGGGACATTAAAAATAATAAGTAAACTATATATAATATACATAAGGGGTGTGCCGTGAAATGGCGGACACCCCCCCGAAATTGCGTATTGACCTTCCATAGCCAGATGAAAAAACACAGACAAACTGCACTTTCTTTCATGCTACATGCTCCAATAAACGAATTTCAGACACCTAAAACGATAAAGACAGTAATGGGTCACATCAACTTACCCCAGGTTAATCACAGAAATGGAAAACCTGTCATTTCGATCACACATAATACGACCAAATGCTGCCTACATGCCAGGCCAGTCCCAATAGTGGAAGTGAAGCGGGTAAATGAAAGCGGTCACAACCTTCACCTGGTTTGATCTCGGACTGCGATTGTGACCTCACTGTCACCAGGCACCATTATAATTGCACTCTGAATGAGCAGATCCCAAGTGCAGAGCCTCCATTCATATTTTACCTCTTGGCATGCAACTGGTGTTTCTGACACAGAAATTGCAGGAGACGTCGATCCTGAGTAGCAGATTTCTTTGGGAGAACCTGATTGGTGAAATATCTTTAAATGTAGAGTGATAAAACTTGAAAAATGTGTTCATAACTGGGCACTAGCCCATATAGTCACAAAAAACACCATTCAAACCTCTTCCTTTCTGAGAATTATGGGTGAGCTTGGTATTATGGACAGTCTGGGGGGAAAATGGTCATAATAGTACCAAGCTGAGTTATTTGCAAAATTATTTGGCCAATCCAATTATTCATAAATTGTTAGTATTAAATGCATAACTGACAATCTGAATCTATCCATTCAAATGTAAATATATTATACATATAAGTTTACAAGTTTAAACCAATAATCGTTTGCAGTAATATATGTAGTATATTATATATACTTTCCTGCTTCATAATCCTATAAAACAACATCAGTATGCTTGAAATAACTCTTAGTCACATGTCCTACATGTGTGATTTCAAGGTCCTTTCTCAATGCTCTGTTTTGACTTGGCAACATCCCGTCTGATATTAAAAATACAAATAATCATCAATCTAAAAAGCAGTTTGATCTAAATTATTTGTCAAACCCAGGGATGATTGTTAAAGCTGTACTCTAATGAACCTTAAAATTAAAAAAATATATATTTAAATAAAATGCCTTTTCTTAGTGTTTTTTCTCTTAAAAACTTATCAATATAATAGAGAATATTTAGTGTTGCTCAAATAAATTAAAATGCCCATTTAAACCAGGAAATCTGAATGGGCTAAACTTTACTGCAATATGATGAGCTTTGAAGTCAGAAACTTTCTGTCTACTTCTTTTCAAACAGAAAACTTAAGTTATCAAAGAGAAAACCATGGTTTTTGAATCGAAAACTTAAGTTTACGGTCGAAAATCTAGGTCATCTACCACATAACCCTGAGTTTCTCTTTCCTTAACCTCAAATCTCTATTTCTCAACACCGAAAATCGCAGTTGTCACTAGAAAACTTAAGTTATCGAACCGAAAACCTAGGTTTTCGAATTATCAAAGACTGGGTTTAGGTTTTCGATTCAATAACTGAGTTTCTGATTATTTGGACATTTGACCTTCCATACGGTAGTGAAGGCCGCATCTCCCCAGGCCAGGTAGGCTTAACCATATGGGCATTGAGGTTTCCGTCCAGCTCCAAAATGAGGAAAACTATAGAAAGCTGAAATTTTGCTACTTGTTACAGTGTGCAAAAATATTTCTGTTCTTCTTGTAGATAATTTGATTTGAAATAAATTGCTTTTCTCCTAATTTAGTTGAAGTACTTAGCTACACATAATTATAAGCAGATTGTTCTTTACTTGTATTATTTCTGTATTACCATAAAGTAACATAAATGTGCTGTTACAAATGATTACATGTATATGTTGATTGATTTTTTACTTTTCTAATATTTGTATTATTAAAAACAGTGCTTTTATTTGCAGTAATGAAAGTGAACTATTTTCATGCATAGTGCATCATATTTGTGCAATTTACAAAATATAATGTTCTGACCAGATTGACTTTTGAGGAACTTGTTTTTCTTTTTAGTAAAAAATAAAATGAAATGAAATGAAAGTAATATTAATAGAATGGAAAATTGAAGGGGGGAGGGGATAAAATCATTTATTCTACTTTACTACTGTTTGTTTGTTCTTCTTTGTCCAAAAAATAATGATTTTTTTTTATATAATGATTCAGGTAGCTTGTTGATTTGGTGAAATTTAAGGCTGGAAATAAAATAATTTATATTGTCTTTACTACTTGGTTTCTTGTTGGCAAACATGATCTGAGAAAGCAGTGAAATAGTTTTAATATTTTCTGATTGTAAATTGTTCTGAAAATACCCCCCGGAGATCAGGAGAGAAAACTTTAGTGGCCTCAGCTAAGCACTAGACAATGCTCCCAATGTCGTTCCACTTCAGTGAGCAGAGCACTGTCTGCTTGCTGCCTGGCTGTGTTAGCCTATGCTATAACATACTGTCCTGAGAACGGCCTGTCCTGAGAACGGCTTTTTCCTGAGAACGGGAGGTAGCACTTCGGCCCCTAAGAGTCTCCTGTGAGAGCTGAGAGTCTCCTGTGACTGTACACGCGCGTACAATTAGTTTTTGCATTATGAGAACCCACATATGATTTTAGTGGCATGCTACCAGTCCAATTTCATCCGATTAGTTGAATGCTACAAATCATGAGAACCTACATATACTTTTAGTGGCATGCTACCAGTCCAATTTCATCCGATTAGTTGAATGCTACAACTCAAGGGAATCCCCACCGAATCTTTTATACTACAAATCACATCATGAGAATGAACCTTCACAAAGAAAAACATTCAGACCACTTCCAGTGATGTATTTTTAAACCAAAATCAACTGCATATCAAGTCCACACCCTGGTATTAGATTGTGTACAGTGTACTATCCTTTATAAATGAAACACTTTAATACTACCCTTCTGTTTAAGAAAATTTTCCTCCTCTCACAACATTTTTCCCTGCACTTCATCTTCATACACAAGTCCACTTCTCCATTCACACTTCCAATTAGCCTTGATAGATCAGACCATTGAAAGCATTCAAATCTGAGGTGTACATTTCATCTACAAACTAGAGATGAGCCAATCAGAAGATACCCAATTTGACTGGATGTAGGGTGACATATTCTCTCATTAGTTACATCATTCCTCCTAATATGGGGGTGGGTGTGGGCAGATACATAGGACAGCCAAAATCAATAACCCCTGATACAGAACTTTTCGACATTCAGATGAAACCGCGGTCAATAACTTTTCGTGTCTTTTTTATAAATTCTTTCGAACAGAGCCAGTGGGCTGATATATCAGGGCTAATTCGAAGTGAGAACGGAGATTATCCTAGGCATCCGTATAACACATAGTGCATATTTTTATATTCGCATTGCCAGTCTCAGTCAGACCCAGGAAGAAATTAGCCCGGAAAGAAGATCATGGACCAACATGCTAAGGTACAAACGGATGCATTATTCTATTCGACCCAACAGAGGAAACTGGTGGAAATACAGAGACAGAAAGAGAGTTTGGAGAAACAACTACTGGATCGTTATAAACACTTGGATAAATTCCATACTCAGCATGCACGAGATCAGAAAGATAGGGAAGACCGTATTCTGGTGAGTCAGTTTTAAAGTGTAACTGTGGCACTTGTGTTAGTGTGCATGTCATATTCAAGATAATGATGTGAATAGTAAAACGTATTAAAGTTTCCCTCCAAAAGTTACTCGTATTCTGTCTCAGAGGATTCAAAGGTAGCTTTCTACAGTGGGAGAGAATTTTGCGCGGCCTCTTTTGACGTCGGAGATGACATTTAACGATGTCATACTTCGAGCGTACTGCACCGTCTGCGGGACGTGTCAATGCAGAGAATGGAACATTTTTGTAACAATGTTGCGTTGTGGTTTATCGTTCCATAATAACGTCATGAGTTCTGACATGCTTGTGGTGCTGTGCACTACAATATATTTAACAACATTGAAATTGTTAAAATTAAAGTCGTAAAACAAGAAATAGGGTATAAATTCTATAATTTGGAAGATTATCTTGGATATTACGTAAACTTGCAAGAGTATCACAGTTACACTTTAAAGGAGAAGTCTGCTCAATGTAATTTTTCTTCGGGAATTTGCACAAAACAAATGCTTCATGAAATAGTGTTTCATAGAAATAATCCATCTGATGAGATAATTTGGAATGTATTTACTTTGTGAAAAGTGGCTGTAAGGTGCTGGCGTATTTGTACAGGAAAGTAAGCCTCGATGGTCAGTGATGGTCATGTTCCATGCGACGAAACAGAGGCAACGTGATTGGTGGCATCACATGATCTTCGCCACAATGTTAATTAATGTTACCTCCACTCAACTGGGACATCATTCTCCCTCAACTCTGACATAATTTACGTCTACTCTGATGGGTGTAATGGTGGTTCCCTATGGTTGGCTAGCATAAAATAAAAATGCTTTATCTCCTGCAATACTTGTACATAAAATATGGATTATTTCTGTGAAAAATTTCTTTTCACAACAAAAATATCGAGGAGGAAAATGTAGAGTGGAAAAGTTCACATGACCAGCCTGGGCATATTTGTTCAACCCTTTTAGAGAATTCATCATGGGATTGTAAATGTTTCAAAGCATAGTCGAAATGGCTTACGGTACGCAAAATATTTTTGTGTGGCTCACCACTTGTCTGCGCATGGCTCTTGGCCTATCACCATCATCCATTACCAAGCAGACCAGAGTTGGCTCACTATATCACAATACAGCTGAACAGGAAGTTATAGTTGTAAGGTGTGCTTTCAATTCTCAAACAGTCACTCTACTGAATTTTGTTTTGCCCGAGTAATGCGAAAATGATCACTCTCTCAATTATATCTGTGTTTATTGCGTTTCCAATATCTAGGAGAGTGGTCAATGACTCTCCTGGAGAAAAAGTTGGGAGAGTGATGGAGAGCGATCATTCTCCTTAAACCTGTTAAACATGAGAGACCAGATAAATGGCTTCTGTGATGCGCTTTTCTAGGGAAATGAGTGTTTAATACACCGCAGATTATGAAATAGACAAACAAATGCTAGTTGCCCATCGGCAAGCATGGGCAACCAACACATTCAAATGCATTACAATTTGGACAGAATTTGGTTGCCCAAAGGAAATTTAGGTTGCCCCGGGCAACCGGGCTATTTTGCACCCTGCACTGACAGTAAGAGGTTACAGATCTAACAGTAGGAGTATTGTTTCAGCATGCAGGCTGATAATCGTGTCCATACTTCTTGGAGAAGTGAACTGGAGCGAGGTGATTTTCCTACCCAAACAAGCTCGAGTCAACAAATTGAACATGAACATTAACTCATCTTCCCTAAGCAGATACATATAATACTGAAGACAAATGAAAATCTACGTTCATGTGTACAAGCTTTTGATCCACAATATTAGCCTACCAGAACAAATTGACAATATTTTTGTATCACTCCAACATAAAATTGATAGTTTAAGGATTTTGCGTGATTTGACAGGTACAAAATATTCCTACCTGTCCCTTGTAAAAGTTACCTGTTCGGGCATTAGCATGCCAACATTTTAAGCCCTGTTAAACTTTCTAAAAAAAAAGTATAAAAAACCTATTTTGTTATCTGTTTTACAGGAGAAGCTGAACCAGAGGAACCGACTACTTGATGATGAAGCTAGGCGACTATATGGTGAAAATCAATCACGACAGACTGTTCAGCTCTTGGGTATATTCATAACAATAATGATCATGACAAAAATTATCAGTTTAGACATAATAGTTTTATACTTCGAAATCATTATGCACAGTCTAGCCCAATCTCGGTAAACTCAGATATAATATCACGGAATGTTATATCTGAATTCAGCTCTATATAAATCCTGTGCGAGTTGAAACTACTATTGTTAGCCAATCAGATGGATAGCTGGTTGTAACTATTTCAAAATCACGCCCACAGTAATTACACACGGTAGCTCGTGGTCTAATATATAAACATTATCCTGAAACAGTTTCCAAATATGGCATCATTTCCAGACAGGGTCCATAAACATCAAAGAGTTTACTCCCGCCGAAAAGTCTGGCTTTGTTAGGGATAGAAAATATCAAAAGATTGTGCCGTGCGAAGATGTTAATCTCCGTGGAGTAAACGTCAATCATTGTCAGAGAGAAAAGGTTGAAATGGTCGTGATTGGCTTATTATGGGATCTCGTAGAATATCGGCGAACATTTCGCACGAAGTTTTCATAGCGTTACTTCTAGATGGTATTCCCAATATTTACCATCTTCGTTTACCTAGATTCACCCCCCCACCCCCCCAAGTAATAAATGCATATCACTTCAACCTTTTTATCATGTTTATGAGGCTGAAAATCTATACAGTGGTTCAAATTTGATCCACCAATAACAGATTTTTTGTGAGGTCACACTGCATGTCCACCCCTGAAGTGAGATCATCAAGATCAGGGAACCTTGCAGAGAAACCAGCATCACTTGTCTCCCTTGGTTTACAGAATATTGTGACATTACCGTAGAATTATTTTCATTCCTTCCCATGACTAAGTTTGTGATTTGTTGCATGTAAGGGACTGCTATAATGTTGTGACATTCTATACACAAAGGAGGTAAGCGATACTGAATTTCTTGTTACTAAAGAATACTCTATACAAAATAACCAATATCACTGTATCAATTTAAAAGCTTTTGAGGCATGTTTCATTCATAAGTTTGCATGTACCATAATTTGTAAGAAAAGCTGAATCAGTCTTTAAAGATTTTGGTGAAATTGACCTGTTGTCGCATGTTTTCTACCCTGCAGCCAGGTCCCCTAGTAAACATGTGGGACAGCCGGGACTCCTGGAAAATGTCCTGTCACACAGGGCAAGCCAATTTACTAAATCACAACAGGAGAAATCTCAGCAAATTCAGTAAGTACCCTCTGGGATATATTAACTTCAGTGATCAAGTTGCAGACTCAGTTTTGACTTATACATACATAGCGACTAACTGGGCCACCCGAGGGTTTCCTGGATATGAAAAGGAATAGGACCCCATGGGTGCAGGTCTCAGAAGGAATAGGAACCAAACGTCATGATATGACTGAAATAGTGTTGAAAGCTACGTTAAATCACATTCACTCACCCCTGTGTATTCAAATTTGGTTTTGCATGACCTCTGAAAGGCCTTCATTTGTGTGTTGACATTTGGATGGCCATGCTGCCCACATCTTGAGAGACCTTCCTAGGTGATAATGTACAATTTATAACAAATTTTGAATTTGAAATTTGTTATGTTTATAACAAATTTTGAATAAATTGCACATTATCACCTAGTTTTTGACCATCTTGACTAAATCAACTATTATGAATTTTGGCGTTTAAAATGGACTAAGTTAAGAAAACAGAAGAGGGTGAGCCCACTACTGGTTTTCAGATGAAAAAATCCAATTGTTTTGCCGGAAATTGCTGAAGGTCGATGGACCTCTCAAGGTCAATGTCTGTGGCCCCTATGAATTCTGATTTTTTTTTTAGAATGCATACTTCAATGGCCTTTGATGGAACCATTGTTTACCATTAATGGATACTTTGTGCAATTGTGGATTTTAAATTTGCGTTCTGTGATTAGTGAATCATTATATGCTTGTCCGTCAAGACTCATTACAACAGGGCTCTGTATCAAGTTTGTTCAGGTATAGTATGGATGCATTACATGCCCCCCCCCTCCCACTGATACATGAATATCAAAGCTATCAAAACGCGCATGGGTTCCTGTTGCTTCAAATGTGCTTGAAATGTGATGTCTAGCACTGTAATGTCTTTATTGCACCATGTATTAGTGTCCTGTCTGTGTCTTGTGTGCTGTCCTCGGTGTTTTATAGGGTGGATGAAGTGTCTGGTTCCATGCTGCTTCAAAGATTGTTCGTCGCGATATAGCTGAAATATTGATGAAAATGACATTAAATTCTATTCACTCATTCACTCACTCTGTGTAGTGCGATCAGTATTTTGTCCCCCAACTCCAACATGATAATGTAATACCAGTAGCTTGCAATTCACCATACATTCACCATACGGGTTTTAAAGGATAAATTCACCAACCCGTCACACCCACACGTCAGCTCCTCTGGATGCAAGGCATGAATATCACAAGACAAAATGGTAGATGACTGGTCAGTCTATAACCAATCAGATTTGTTGTTACAGGTACTTGACAGCCGAGAGACAGAGACTACAGGAGGCCAGGATGAGACTGAAGGAGAGTAGGGTTTACAATGATGATATCTCCCCTGCTTTCTCTATATGTGAGTTCTCCAGTGGATTCTTTCTAGATTGGTAAAATTTTGGTTCCTAACAATGCTTTGCTGCATACTTTACCCTACCCAAAGTTCTGAGTTGGTCAAACCTGAAGTAGCTCAGACGATAGCTTAAACAGACGAAAATCACCGGACATATACAGACTAACAGCGGAGCACCTGATCCATGGAAATGCACCAGTGACAATATTTCTTACTGACCTTCTTAACAATATGTCACGACAGGGACTAATCCCTGATGTGCTGAAGCGAGGAATCGTCACCCCAATACTCAAAAAAGGAAAACCCCCGAACGAACCATCCAGCTACCGTGGAATTTCAGTACTCCCCATCATTGGAAAAGTCAGAGAAAGTCCTCTTACAACGGATCAAGCCTCAGTTAAAACAAACCCAGCATCCCTTACAACGTGGATTTACTGAGAAGACGTCCTGCAACAATGCAGCTCTGATCATCACTGAAGCCCACGCCGAAGCCAAGTACAACAAAGAAAATCTGGTCCTCACAACATTCGACGCCCACAAAGCATTTGACATTGTCTGGCACCAGCTGTTACTCTGAAAATTATATCTACGAGGAATCGACAGCAGCACATGGCTTCTGATCACCAACTCCTACCGTGATGCAACTAACCACATTAAATGGAATCAGCAACTCAGCGACCCCTTTACCCTCCTCCAAGGAACAAGGCAAGGTAGCTCGCTTTCCGGTGAACTATACAAGGTGTTCAATAACTCGCTCCTCTGTGACCTGGAACTGACCAACCTCGGTCTTAGGATAGGTGACATCGACATATCAGCCCCTACATGTGCAGATGACATAGCACTCTTGACCACTAACCGGCAGGCAGAGAAAGCCCAAGTCAGTATCATCGAATCAATCGTGACCATCAGATAATAAACGCCACCAAAAGCGCAACTCTGACTCTGAATCAAGCCTCTCGACTTTCTTCTCCGGACCTGGTCATCAATGGAAAGGAAAAAACTGAACTCACATCTGTAAAACATCTGGGTATTCAGAGACAGATGAATCCAATCGAAGCAATCGATAAAAGAATCGCGACTGGTCGCAATACACTCTATAGCTTGATGGGAGCAGGCCTGCACGGGCTGAACGGCGTCAGTTCTAGCACCCACCTATGGAACACGTATGTTCTCCCCAGAATCACCCACAACCTTGAAGCCACAATACTTCAGAAAGCCGTCCTCCTGAAACTAGAAAAATTCCAAAAGCAAAAGATCAAGCAGTTCCAAAATTTACCAACAAGATGTGCAGATGTGGCTGCCACCCTATTAGTAGGCGCCGAAATGGTCGAAGCCACAATACATAAGAAGATGATATCACTCTTCATATCCATTTGCCACGATCAAGCAAGCAGAGAGCACAGTCTTGCCTGTCGACAGTTGGCCCTAAAGTCCATGGACGACAAAAGTTGGTTCTCTGCTTTGAAAATTATCCTAGCCAAATACAATCTCCCGCCTCCAGTTGAGATTCTTCTGAACCCCCCATCCAGTGACTCGTTCAAGCACAAGGCAAAAAAGGCCATTGACAGTTACTGGACGGATCTACTACAGAGTGAAGCTTCAAAAAAGAGCACCCTCACTTACCTGAACACCAAAATATGTGGTGTTAAAAAGCCACATCATATCTGGTCTTTGGTGAACTCATCCCCCCGTGATGTGCAGCGAGCAACAATCAAGGCAAAATTACTCACCGGATGCTACATCCTCCAGGAGAATCGAGCACGATTTAACCAGTTTTCTGTGGACCCAACTTGCCTGCTGTGTTCTCACAGCCCTGAGGATCGACCCCACTTCATCGCGACGTGCAGAAACGTTGAAAACATACGAGACCCACAGATCAACAAAATTCTTACCCTCCTGATGGATGCAGGTCTTATCTAGCTACAAAAGCCAGATCCGACCCAGTGACAATGACACAAGTTGTACTCGACGCGAGCAAACTCATCCCTCGGAACATCATGAAAAAATCTACAATCCTGAACCAACTTGAGAACTTATCCCGGTTGCTCTGCTACGCCCTGCATGTAAAAAGGGCTTCACTGATCTTGAATGTAGTATAGAGAGAGAGAGAGAGCTAGTTCGCGACAGTTGTAAATAGTCACTGTAGTATCGTTACCAAATGTCAATAGCCATGTGCTATTTGTATAGATCTTTATTACATCGTTTTATTCTGTGCTTTTACCTCCTGTGAAGAGGGTGCTCCTAGATGAAAGGAGGAATTTCCTGATCAACAACAACATAGCAATGCTTTGTTGAAAACTGCTGTCAGAGTTTTTTAGTCGGCAGCAATCTGAAAACTCGTCTCTTCACCCTCCACCCCACTTTCACACCTTAGTTGTTTTCCGGCACCATTGTGCTTCAGTGACCTCTCGATAAGACGGTGTAATGTCAGGTAATTGGGTAGATACTCCATGTAGGAAGCTATCATCTGAGTCTTTGTGTGGCAGAAGAGGCTCATTGTTGTTCCTGGACTTGACTATTGTATGCATTGTCTCGTGATACTTACATGGATTATGAACCAGTATATAATTGATCTAGCCACAGCATGGCATCACTGCAGTACAGTGCTCTCATAATCCAGGGGAGATAAGCAGAGTAATTTTCACTTGTACACATTCACCCTGAACTTTGAGCAGTTTTGAGTTGTGTTTTCATGTACCTTTCATAGATTTCTATCTGCTTATTCTCTCATAAACTAAGTTGTACTTAGGTATATGACAAAACAAACACAACTACGGTAATTCCTCTAATAATTCAATCACAGGAAGTGAAATTTTCCAACATAAAATCTGGACTGATCAAATTTATTGGAACAAGAATTTGACAAAGTGCTCCAGAATCATGCAGATAATCCATTATTACTTTGTTATTTAGAGAGAGATCAAATTTATTAGAACAGTCAATTGAATTATGTCTCTAAAGTTGGGCGTGATTGAAGTTTGATAGGGGGATTGAATTATTAGAGGTATTAACAGGACACCTTTTTGGAATTATTTAGAAACATTTGCATACGTCTTTAAATCTCACTTCAAATTAACCTGTCATTTGTGATATACAGTAATACAATGTTGTAGTGTTTATTTTACAGCTAGTCACGTGAGTGAGCCAGAGTGGTTATACAGGAGTGAGAGATATCGTGATCGCACTGACAGCAGGGCCAGTGTTCATAGTGTCCATGCCGTGGAGTCCATTATCCGAGAAACCGAGAGAAAACTGCCAGAGAATATCAGCAAATACTGGACACTGAGGTGAATAAAGTGGGATAGAGAAAACTAGACTAGGTTACTGTACATGCTATCAAACTAGAAGTTCGGTAACCACTGGCATTTGGAATTTATAGCAAGTGAGTTTATTTTTCACCTATGTTTAATAAAAGCCAGTTAGTGGCAAATGCTGACATCTTGTTTTTGACCGAATTTTGGTACTTGTAAGTCATGATTACATGGAATACTATCTTAGGAAACTTACGAGAGTTACAAATTTGGTGGGTGCATCTTCAGGGTGCAAATGCTACATTAAAATCCTAGAAAGTACTTAAATTTCTCACTGCTAAGGCTTCGAAAGTCATTGACAAATCTTTAGAAAGTACTTAAATTTCTCACTGCTAAGGCTTCGAAAGTCATTGACATATCTTTAGAAAGTACTTAAATTTCAAACTGCTAAGGCCTTGAAAGTCATTCAAGTATGACAATTCTAGAAAAGGTCCTCAAACATGTCAAAAGTCTGTCATTTTTACTCCTCAGTCCTACAGGCTTTCGTCTTCCTGCAAAACGGACCGTGGCGGAACAGTTACGCGGATAAATACCCGCATAACCCTTTGTCCGTTCGCGTGAATAAAAATTGATATAATCTTTCGAATATTTGCAAACCGGTTTAAAAAAATTCAACCCGATATGGTCGGAATAATAAGGACAAACTGCGCATTTGCGCATCAAGTCTGAGAAGACAAGCGGTAGTCTCCTGCACAGGCTATTCCTAGCATGGTATGGTGCAAGTGTGCGAAGAGCTATAAACGTAATGGCGGGAACTGCAGGAAATTTTTGTTGAAGCGGCAGGCAAAGTTTTCTAAGAAAAGTGGATGATTTACACATCATCATTATACAGAGACTAGTCATTAGGATGTTGATACTCTTGGGCAATATTGAACTGTGACTCGTCTGATGATTCGCCACCCATTCTTAATACTGTCGGCTGGGGATTTTCGAGAACCTTCACAGACACTGCTCTTCGCGTATACAATACAATACAATACTTTATTGCTCGACCTTGGTATTATACAAAGGTATGGCAAGAATCAATACAGTGAAAAAATTATATACAAATGTACACGGATTAGGAACATGTCATTAACTTTAACGCAGCAAGGTATATAGTGTGCTGAGAATATTTACAGTAGTATAAGCTACACTATGCAATGATGATTGGTTTCCGACTTTTTATGCAGAACTGTGGCACTGCTCGATTTGATCTTTGAGATTATAGAATCGAGTGAGTTTCCTCTTCGTTTATTTTAAACTGTTATGTGTCGAACGTCTACAAATGTGGCAATTGTTGTAGCCACTGACAATTTCGATATTCCTCATGTAATCAAATGGCTACCGGTTCTCCTTTTCTTTTTCTTTTTTATGTGATCAATCAATCAATCAAGCATTCTTTATTTCTATACATGAATACATACAGAAAATGTTAAAACTAAGATAAAATATTACATTTACATAATAAAAGTTATATTGTGACATGACATAATCACCCCAGTAAGGAAAAGTCAGTTCATTCCAATTTATAAATTAGGTGGCAGTTGAGTCATTACCAGAAATAATGACAGAATTATAACTAGAATTGTTCAAGCCCCTAGTGAGCTTGAATTAGTTGATGAGTCTACTGGTAACCACTGGTGACTGTTGAAATTCATCACTATTGATATCACTTGTTTAAATTGAAATAGAATATTTCATTTCCATTATTTTTTTGTTTGAAAATAAATGGACTTATTTAATCAGAAATATAATACGATAGGAAGAACAAACAAATCACTCCCTTCGTAAAAGTGATGTTTAGCTCTCGTATCAGCTGCCCGTGGTGAATTTACATTTAGGTGCACTTTTTATAGCTCACCATGTTTATACAAAAGACAAGGACTGTATTGAACGGAATCTAAAAGTGACAAATGATGAGTCAAGTTGGACACAAGAATCTGTTTCTGTGAAAGCAAAAAAATGGCCGTTCACAAAAGATTTTACCTATGAGTGACGGTTGACATTACTCTGCTGCAGTATATGCAGCATAAACTGTGAAGCAGTCAAGAAGGAGGCCAAACGTCCAGGACTGTGATGAATATATTCTCCCTCATAACACGTGGAATTATTCAACGTGTTAAATGGGTTACCCAAAGAAAAATAGGACAACCTGTTTTGGGTTATGTGATTATAAAACAGTACGTTACCTGACAATTTTTTGGTGTAACTCTTTTTCGGGGTTACCTGGATTTCAAATTTGTGCAGGCCTGTCGCATGTTTTTATGATGTAATGCGCAACTAAACCTTGGAAACCTTTGCTCCTTTATTCTTTGGAAGCCTTGTATGCTCTCTGTAATGGTCCCCGACTGGCACCAGGTAGTTTCTTCGCTCGGCTGATTATTATTAGTTTTTTTTGGTAATTAGATCTCACTGTAAAAACCATCGCGGTATGAAATGAAAAATATGTGGGACAAAAATATCAGGAAATTCCTTATTTTTTACTGTTGTTGCATATCTGTTATGAATCTATTGCAAACTGTTAGGCCTACTTTTTATATGGCTCATTAATAATAATTGTTTGTTTCACGGTAACCCCTGTACATAGTTGGGGGTATACTGGATTCCGATCGTCAGTCCATCCGTCCGTGTGTCGGAGTTGTGGCTTGGGTTTGCATTTTGCATGCCATAACTCTGCTATGCATCCAAACTTCTGCACCCATAAAAAACATCTTGGTCTAGACTGTTAAGGGGCTGAGGAGTTGTAGCACCTCTGATGCCTCAGGTTTTTACCCCTCGGCCAAAATTTGGCCGAAGGGTATTGTCGTCGTCCTGTACGTCCGTCTGTCCGTCTGTCCATCACACCTTTCTCGTTACCAAGATATCTTTAGAACGACTTACCCTAGGCACACCAAACTTGCAGTACACACCCGTATGCGCGTGACGCAGAACCCTATTGAATCTGGACCTGATTGGTTGGAAACTTTGGCGGCCATCTTTAATTTATGCGAAACCATCACAGCTTTCTCGTTACCAAGATATCTTTAGAACGACTTACCCTAGGCACACCAAACTTGCACTGCACATCCATATGCTCATGACCCAGAACCCTATTGAATCTGGTCCTGATTGGTTGGAAACTTTGGCGGCCATATTTAATTTATGCGAAATCATTAATCTTGTGTATCTTAGGTACCATTTCACTGTTCCGTGTGAAACTTGGTATAGATCATCGATGCATCAAGAAACTTCAAAGGAATGACCAAATCAGTTTCCCTGATTCGGTGGAAACCTTGGCGGCCATCTTTAATTTATGCAAAATCTTTAATGATATATATCTTTGATACCATTCAAGTGTTCTATACGAAACTTGGTATTCAATGGTCTGTCCATTGGGCGGCCATCTTTAATTTATGCGAAATCATTAATGATCTCTATCTCTGATACCGTTCGAGCTCGATGTAAAATTTGGCATATATCATCGATGCATCAATAGACTTACGATAAATGACAGTTCTGGCGTTTCTGATTGGGCGGAAACCTTGGTGGCCATCTTTAATTTATGCAAATCTTTAATGATGTATATCTTTGATACCATTTCAGTGTTCTATATGAAACTTGGTATACAGCATCGATGTATCAAGAGACTTGCAATGAATAACCACATCAGTTTCTCTGAGTGGTGGGAATGATGGGCGGCCATCTTTAATTTATGGGAAATCATTAATGATCTCTATCTCTGATAATTTTCAAATGCTCGATGAAAAAATTTGGTATACATCATCGATGCATCAACAGACTTATGTAATGAATACCGGTTTCTCTGATTGGACATAAACCTTAGAGGCCATTTCTAATCAAAATTTTTCATAATCTGTATATTTGTCACTTGACTGCTTGGTGTTCCTGAAGTCTTGCTTCAAATTGAATACATTATGAATGGCTGGCGCCCAGAGCCGAGGGGTTTTCAGATGCGCAGCTTCGTATTAATTATTTGTGAAAGTAAGACTAAAAATGTAAAAGTTATAGAATTTAACATGTCACAACATTCAGAGGGCAAGCACATTTTGTTATCTTATTTGTCCATGTATGTGAAAATGTGTTTGCAGATCACTACATTTCATAAAAGTCATTGCTAAGATATTTTTCAATGGTCTTCATTGCCATATTTCCACCATCAATCAGGTACTGCAAATCAGTCTAGAGGTCCTTACAAAGTCCTTCAATAGTCCGTCATAGATAAATTCACCAGATACCTTGCATGGAAATACTGGAACTTGAACACATGACAAATCTCGAAAAATTCGCTTCTTTCTCAAGTTTCGATTACGTGAACCTCTGGCTAAGTTCTGGTTTTTTCCCATCAAAGTTTTGTATGGAGCATGCGAGTTTGTCACTGATAGTTTCTGTTTGACTGCCGAATCTGCACGTATGTAGATGTGCCTTCATGATGTCAGGCGGAACTCCAAATGTACTATGTGACAAAACTGTACAAAAGTACCCAAAATAAACGTCACTACACTGAATATGTTATCTCTCTATATTGTATCCTGAATGTATACATATGATCTGTTTTAAATATTAATAATGACACTTTATTTGCAGTAAATAAATAATATTTATGTATATATATATATATATTTACAATAGAGCGAGTGTAGAAGATGAGTATGAGAGGATATACAAGCCTTACAATGGTGAACTAGGACCTGATAGTTACCAGCCATGGCAGAAGGAGAACCTCAAAATGGTATAATTATTAGCACTTTCTTATTTACTGTTCATTTTTTGTCTCAAATATCTTGTGTTTTGTCATAAACCTTGAGCTTCACTCATAGTTCTGTTCACTAGGTTCTAAATATCAGCCCTGGCATGCCTCCGGTAATTATTTCTTTCCCCAAATTTGTGTGTTTGAAGACTGGGAATTGTGTGAGGGGGGGGGGGAGAGTGATTTAAAACAATGTAAAATTCTCAAATGTAAATAGGAAAATCACTCGGAATAAAATGTCAAAAGTTTGAACTTCTGTGAAGACTTTACAGTTTTCGTGCAGTTACGTGATCAGAACTATGCTCTATTTATCGATAGGTCCGTGGACTGGTTGAAGATGTTGTGGAAGAGTTCATGGATAAATTCTTCGCTCCAGATTACACCGGTCTTGAGAAGGAGGCTGCTCTGTAAGTGGTTTAGAGTAATTCCTCTAATAATTCAATTCCCCTATCAAAATGACAAAATCCAGTTGGTTGTTCTGACAAATTTTATCGCCCTCTGAAATCAGTGAAATAATAAAGAAATAATGGATTATATACATGAATTTGATACATGAATAAATTTGATCACCCCTGATTCTATAGTAGAAAATTTCGCTTCCTGTGATTGAATTATTAGAGATTACCTTTTCTAAATTAGAGGATTTTCATAAATGGCATAATAATCTATGTGTAGTGTAAGTTTGACTTCTTTTATCATATGACAAAGACTGTGAGGGTTCAATATTTATTGATATGAATTGAAGAGAATCACAAATCTAAGGGAGATAACTGGATTATAGAAATAATGCACACCAAGGGAAGCAATCCAGGAAATGTAACACATGGATATGATTCTATAGTAGAAAATTTCGCTTCCTGTGATTGAATTATTAGAGATTACCTTTTCTAAATTAGAGGATTTTCATAAATGGCATAATAATCTATGTGTACTGTAAGTTTGACTTCTTTTATCATATGACAAAGACTGTGAGGGTTCAATATTTATTGATATAATTGAAGAGAATCACAATCAAGGGAGATAACTGGATTATATAATGCACACCAAGGGAAGCAATCCAGGAAATGTAACTGAATGGATATTTTTTATGAAAGATTTCCTGAAATGTTGAAAAAATTGAGTTGTGTATTTAAGGATGGACCACTATTATGTTTAGCTCTTTGTCCACAGAGCCCGAATATTAGCTGATGAGAGGGAGAAAGAAAGACTGTTAAAAGTGACACTTGAAGCCAAATCTGTTCAGCTGATTGCAGAAGAGCTATTCTTGGAGGTATTTTAATACATAATATAATAGTACTAGTTCTGGTTGGCTGGCTAACTGGGCCAGTCTCGGCAAACTAGAAGTGGAAATCACAGAATCTAGGGATGCTGGGTATCCGTGATTCCATAATATTTTTTTGTTGTCCAGACAATATCTTTTGACAGGATGTATCGATTGATTTCAAATTTGCGGAGTGGCTTCCAAAAGGTGAGAGGAAGATCCAATGGTATTACCTTTTGCCGAGCTGCATTGAGAAATATGGCCGCTCTCCAGGCTTCCCACTTGCCCTAATTTTTCTAGGTTTTCATAATCGGCCCTAGTTTTACAAATTTGAGCTACTTTTCGGGGATTTTGTCTGAAATAAAAAAAAAGGTTAATTTGAGAAAATTTCTTGACTACGTGCAGCATGTTTTTGCAGATATTCATGATTTACGATCAAGAGTATTGAACAGCATATTATAACACAGATGGATGACATGACACAACAAATGAAGTTTCACCTGGACTGACTCAAAGTCAAGTATAAAAATGACCATATTGCATGTTAATTGCTTACATGTGAAAATAGTGTAGTGTATATACGGGCTAAGGAGTATTGTTATGGCCCTGGGGGTGTGTCTGTCGTTCTGTCCAAGCCGTATCTCGATAACTATTGCAAGGAAGTTCATGAAACTTGCAGGTTATGATCCTTTTATTTTTTACTTGTGTCTTTGAGACTTTCAGGTCTAACCAGTCATTAATTATTTTTTTACATTTTTTTAAAAAATTTCTACCATTTTCCAGTCTTCTAAAAAGGGATCTTCAAGTTTGCATACATTAGCCCTACTTTTATACTGATTTACATACTCTTACTAGCATGTAGCCAATTATCAAGAGCGTCATAGTAAAGTTGTATGTCAGTCATTGGTTCAGTGTAGTGAATGACTGGTCATTAGTTTGGTCTAGAAGTCTATATTCCTCTGCATATTCAGCAGTACGGTATTGCCAGTCAGGGCTGTATCCAGAGCCAAATTACTTCCGGAAAACGTAAAATCCGACCAAAATAAAATCCGCCCAAAATAGCAAATGTAAAAATTAAGAAACCCGTTTTTTGGTTAATAGAACTGATAAATTGGTTCCATTACCCTAGCTTTGTCCAAACCACGAAACATCCACCGAAAACACCGTCTCAGATATACAGTAAATTACTCCGGATAAACACTTGAGGCCACCGATACGAGAGTGCCATAATGGTCGTATCCCTACGCTGTTGAGAAAAAATTAGTCCGACATCAAAACTGTGAAAATCGACTTATTTCATCTAAAATTTAACAGAATGGATTTGAACGATAATAAATGCCTATTTTATCGGAAAAGGGCAACTTGTACTTTGTCTTGTCACAGAATTGTAGGAACGTGTGAGATCTGTCAAAATCGAAAGTAGTGCCTACGTGTTCGTGGTTGCTGTCAATATGTACATCAATGGCGGAGTTTTCAATTGTAAAATGAACTGTGGTCAGCCAGTTACAAGTGGTGTCTCGCATAACAAGTCTTCTAAAATATACTTCATGAAAGATAGCGATAGGTATGGCCAACCCAATAAACCAATGCAAACGTCATCGTTGTTGTCATTGTTGCACTGACGCTAATGCGTTACCAATGGAGATTCGTCAGGGGAGTTTCTGTCTCACATTACGATGGGATGGGATTTTAGGCAATATATCAGAGCCAGTTTTTCTTAGAGATGTGAAATTCTCCACAGTATCTAAATGTAATTTGTGCATTTTCATACTGAAATTTGAAGGGAATCTGTTTAAGTTCAAAGAAAATCTCCAATACCTCACGTGTTATTCTCAAAGCACAATGACGTTGGGCTTGCAATGTTGTAACATCGTGACAAGGCACTATGAAAATAACATGTGAGGTATTGGAGATTTGTTTTGATTCTGAATAATTTCCTTCGACTTTCAGAATAAAAATGCACAAATTACATGCAGATACTGTGGGGAATTTCACTTCTCTGAGATGAACTGGCTCCGATATTTAGCCGAAAATCCCATCCCATCCCATCGTGAGACAGATAGTAACTCTAGCCGGTTGTAGTTATTTCTTTCATCTTATGGGCCATGTGTAACATTTAAAAAAATTATATATTTTTTTTCTTTAGAACAGGGGTTGAATAGTGAATAATATTTTAGAAATTTAACTGCCAGAAATGGGCTCGAATGCATTTCCAGCCATCTAAAACCCCAGAGCTTCCGGAGCCTGGGCGGCCGACCACTTCATGTTGATAACACCCATTATTTAGAAGTTAGTTTATTTGAGCACTAATTTAATGGCACTGCAACTTTTGCTTATGTCTGTGGCTCTTGATTATTATTTTATTTTTTATTTTTTTTGGTAATTAGATCTCACTGTAAAAACCATCGATGAAAAATATGTGGGACAAAAATATCAGGAATTTCCTTATTTTTTACTGTTGTTGCATATCTGTTATGAATCTATTGCAAACTGTGAGGCCTACTTTTTATATGGTTCATTAATAATAATTGTTTGTTTCACGTTAACATCAACTGCTTGACAGCTAGGATATGGGGCAACAGTTGTGTTGTGGCTTGAGTTTGCATTTCACATGCCATAACTCGCTGCTATGCATCCAAACTTCTTCACCCATAAAAACATCTTGGTCTAGACTGTTAAGGGGCTGAGGAGTTGTAGCACCTCTGGTGCCTCATGTTTGGAAAGCCCCAGTGGGAGGCCTGAATGCCGCCATCTTGGATTTCTCATGCATGCATAGGCATGGGAATATTGATTGTTCGGTATATCATTTGACAGGAGGCCCATGGGGCTCCCGGGGTTGACCTGGGATGTCATCGTGCACACTCCAGGTCATGGTAAGAATACACCTCAACTCCTCCGACAGCTTGCCATAAGTGGCGACTGTGGCACCTGTGGGATTCCCAAGTGTGATAAGAATAGAACCCTACCCATGTGGTTTCCGGTTGTGGAAAGGAATAGGAACCAAATGTCGTAATATGACTGAAATAGTGTAAGCGACATTAAATCATATTCACTCACTGACTCACTCTTTTGACAGGATGTATTTGGGTAGTGGTTTTATATAGACAAGAGCAAGGTTGGAATAGCATCCAATCAGAATGAAGAACTATTTACCAGTCAGAATGAAGAACAATTAGCCAATCAGAATGAAGAAGATCCAGCTAATCAGAATTTGAGAAGGGTTCAGTTGAAAGAAACATCCTGCTAGAGGTCCAGTCTCATTGATTTTGTCCGCTTTTATTTTCGCAGGTGACAAGCCAGATGACAGGCCAAGTGGCATGTGATATCTATCAGTTGTGTGGACTGGTCAGAAATATCACCGATAAGGCAGTTATGACAGGAGCAGAGGTAGGACATATACCGTGAAACCTCTCTGACCTCACTTGGCTTTGGACTGTCCATTTGGACACGTTCCGAGAAAATCAATTCATGGACCTGAAATCGCAATATTTAGAAGAGGTCCTGGAAAAAGTGTTACAACTTACACAGATGCATTTCACAACAGAATTTCATTTCATGTTATTTTATGATAATTTTTTGAAAGGGTGAAGTTGGACTGTAGGCGTTGGGGAGGGGGGGGGGGAGGGTTTGAAGATTACAGATCAATATCACCTGAAAAGTAATTTTATGATTGGTAATTTTTGTGGTTCAAAAGCCCTGGAGGAAGTTCTTATTTAACTGGGAAATTCCTGTAAATATCCTGAAAAGATTGTCAATGATTTAGGATAAGAACAATGTAATTGAAGACGTTCAAAGCAATGGAACATTGGGACCGCAGCAATTCCTAATTGTGTTGGCTACGAAAGCTTCGAAAATGCTTAGAAACCCAACAGAATGGATAATAAATCATGCCGCAACAAATCTGTTGTCACTGCATATTTTGATTCTTTCCATGCTAAGACTTGAAGCCGACGGGAACTTCAAATTTTAAAACATTCAATCTCGACAACAAATTGCATGGTGAAGTACCAAGTTTTCTTTATGTCGTATTTATTTCTTCCCTCTGCACAATCACATATTAGGCAGTTATATCAAGCTATAAATCAGATTCATCCTAATCAATCACAAGTCATCAACATTACGAAAATCACCCTAGCAGTCCTTTTGTCAGAATGAAGAGTGCTAATTGGACCAGTCACAGTTAGGGGAGATAACTGTATTTGCTAGTACTCACACCAAGGGAGACAATTAGAGATGAATATAGATAGAAAAGTTGTAGTTCATAATAAATCTTCTAATTCTGGATGAATGTCTGAATACATGTGAAAAAAAGAATTTAATTATCTATTGATTGTGGGATGCAAGGGTATCGCTAGGGGAGTTCATTGGGTACGAACGACCTGTATGCTACTGTCCTATGTTGGACACCACAATACTGGTTTCTCTGAGTAAGAATAGGAAATGACTCCCTCTCCAGACATCATGGCAACGCCCATGAGATGTGATGTGGTGTGGATCAAAAGTTCCTTGTATTTGGGAATACGCTCCATTTATTTCAGTTTATGTGTATTTTCTCTCAAATACATGCCTACAGTTGGCCAATTCTGATTTATAGACTTTTTTTGGCTGTATTTGTACAATGGAGTTTATGATTATCATTTCCTTTTACATCTTGCGTTGTTGTTGTAGCATGTCGCCACAGGCAGGAGAGATGGTCGCTCATCCAATGACGACAGTTACAACCTGGTAACAAAGGTGTTCTTCCAGATTCAGCGAGACAGAAACCAGTTTAAGTAAGTTGGGATGTTACTTTGAGTACAAATCAATATCAAATTTCTCTGAATTCCATGGCAGTAAAGAATTTATCTTATTAGTTTTCATCTAACCATTTTTGCATTTTGCATTTGGAGAACAAATCCAGAAACACATTATTATGGATAAAAACTTGTGAAATGAGGAGGTTATTATCCAGTGTAAATATTCTTCTGGTTTGGTTTGTTTTATAGCGGTATCTCACTCTCATTTGGCCATAAAAAGTCAATTAAATGTTTCTCGAGTAAAATGGAGTGGGCAGGTGGCTTTTCATTTTTGTCCCCCGCTACTTAGTAGGGGGGAGGACTTAGAAACACTGGTGTCCGTAATTCCGTGATTCCGTAATTCCGTGATTCCGTAATTCTGTGATTCCGTAATTCCGTAAGATTTTCTTGTCTGGACAATAACTCGTGAACAATTTAACCGATCAACTTCAAACTTGGGGTGTGCCTTGACATTGGCGAGAGGGCGGTTGGGATTGTTTTTCAGCAATGTACATAATCCAATATGGCCGCCGTCAACCATATTGGATTATAAGTAGTTGGATCTTAGATTTTCTTGTTCGGACAATAACTCGTGAACGATTTAACCGATCAACTTCAAACTTGGGGTGTGCCTTGACATTGGCGAGAGGACGGTTGGGATTGTTTTCCAGCAATGTGCGTAATCTAATAATGGCCGCCGTCAGCCATATTGGATTATAAGCAGTTGGATCTTGTCCAGACAATAACTGGAGTACGATTCAACTGATCTACTGCAAACTTGGGGAGTGCCTTGACATCGGTGAGGGGACGGTTGGGATTGTTTTTCAGCAATGTACATAACCCAATATGGCCGCCGTCAGCCATATTGGATTATAAGCAGTTGGATCTTAGATTAACCGATCAACTTCAAAATTGGGGTTTGCCTTGACATTGGTGAGAGGACAGTTGAGATTGTTTTTCAGCAATGTGCGTAATCTAATATGGCCGCCGTCAGCCATATTGGATTATAAGCAGTTGGATCTTGTCCGGACAATAACTGGAGTACGATTCAACTGATCTACTTCAAACTTGGGGAGTGCCTTGACATCAGTGAGAGGACGGTTGGGATTGTTTTCCAGCAATGTACATAATCCAATATGGCCGCCGTCAGCCATATTGGATTATAAGCAGTTGGATCTTTGATTTTCTTGTCCGGACAATATCTCGTGAACGATTCAACCGATCAACTTCAGACTTGGGGTGTGCCTTGACATCGGCGAGAGGACGGTGGGGATTGTTTTTCAGCAATGTGCGTAATGTAATATGGCCGCCGTCAGCCATATTGGATTATAAGCAGTTGGATTTTGTCCGGACAATAACTGCAGTACCGTACGATTCAACTGATCTACTTCAAACTTGGGGAGTGCCTTGACATCGGTGAGAGGACATTTGGGATTGTTTTTCAGCAATGTGCATAATCCAATATGGCCGCCGTCAGCCATATTGGATTATAAGCAGTTGGATCTTAGATTTTCTTGTCCGAACAATAACTTGTCAACGATTTAACTGATCAATTTCAAACGCCGTCTGCCATATTGGATTATAAGCAGTTGGATCTTAGATTTTCTTGTCCGGACAATAACTCATGAATGATTTAACCAATCAACTTCAAACTTGGGATGTGCCTTGACATTGGTGATAGGACGGTTGGGATTGTTTTTCAGCAATGTGTGTAATCTAATATGGCTGCCGTCAGCCATATTGGATATCTCCATTTTCAAATCGTACTCTTCATCAATGATATGAGATATCATCGACCACAAAAAATCAACCATAGAGGTCCATGGCCCCCGCAGCAGCAGCGCCAGTTATGGTGGATGTAATCCACCATAACTGGTGCTGCTAGCGGGGGACATGGACCTCTATGGTCGATTTTTTTTTTTATTATTTGTTTGGTGGTGCGGGCATATTGTTCAGAAATACACTCTGCAAAATAAATTTCCAGTGCAACTACTTCGAGATATGCAGTTTTATTATTACCCCTCGGCCATTTTGGCCTCGGGGTATTGTCGTCGCCATGTACGTCCGTCCGTACATCCATCCGTCCGTTAACACATTTTAGGCAGAACCGCTTGAGACACAACCACCAAATTTTGAACACTTATTTATCTAGTGCTAAATCAGACACCTATCGAAAGTGACACCCCTTGGCCCATATTTTACAGAGTTATGCCCCTTTACAGATACATTAATTTCTATTTCTGTCCTATAAGCTTGAATGTAACCAACTATATCTGCAGAACTGTGTTCGATACAGCCACTGTATTTCGGAAACTTATTTATATTGTTGTATTCTAGAAGCCAACAAAAAAATACTCGCCTCGGCCCTTATTTTACAGAGTTATGCCCCTTTTCGGGTGCAGTTATCTCAGATTTTGTGATCTATGCTTGAATGTAAGCGGTTATAGTTTATTAACTGTGTTTACTACAGCTACTAAATTATGAATAAACTATTTTATCTACATGTAGTTGTAGTCTAGATACCTATGAAAAAAATATTTTATGGAGTTATCAGGCAGGCCTTGCTTTTCGTCAAATTTGAGGAGTATCCAAATGGATAACCACAAAATCAATCCACGAGTATCCACCGGTATCCAATCACCATGGAGGGAGCGCGACAAACCAACGAAGAGCAGGGGCTCAGCATGATAAAATGGTGCTAGGAAAGAGCATAGGTCAATCCTATTCTGTACAGTACCCATGGATATCTTCAACTAGCCAGGAAATGACAACCATGAAGATCAAGTTGGAGAATTGGCTTTTAATATGAATAATTCAAAAACTCAATTAAAAAACAGTAACTGGATAATACGTCGTCATCCATTACATGTATCATAGTCCAATGAAGAAATGAATAAAAAAATTATCATGAATCATGATTTGATTAAATTAGTTGATTACCTGTATCTGTAATTAATTTTATTTATAATAGATTTTCGTTTATGGCCACATACCAAGTAACGTTCATCAGTTTTATACACTGCTTGATGGCACAGTCTGGTGATGTTCCAAATGCCTTATGAAGCGTTGGCTGAGATGATTTATTCGATAGTTCGCTAAATTCACAATGATATGCCTTTTCGTGGCAATTACTCTTCAAATGTCGAGACAAACTATTAGGCTGTGCCTAATTTGCCATCATATTATATGATATTGTTTCTGCGTGTTTGTGACAAAGTTTGCATATAGCCAGGACGTATTTACTTTTTTCGTCATTCAGCCTAAAGTTAAAATTGTCTTTCACGTCATCTGGCCACGCACTGAAATGTTATAACGAGATAGATTTCCCCTGAAGAGACCCGACAGACATTTGGACGGCATGACTGACTTTCGAAGAAGGTTGACATTCTCAGTCATACGACCCTTGTCAACAACAGCACATGCATGTATACACGTAAACGGGTACAGATTGCGAACACTATCCAAAGTAGGTGAGTGGCCGTAAGACGTGTCGCTGTCGTAAAAACAAATACAGAAGCCATTTGCGGCACATCTTGCCGAAGAACCATCAAAAAAATGTGTTTGTTCAACGGATCACATTAATAAATCTACAAGTAAGCTTTTTGGACAAGTATTATTTTTTTTGAACGTTCACACGCGGGTATCCATTTTTTTAACGTTCACATATGGGTATCCAAATAGATATTGGTGAAGAGAATTTGCAGGTATCCCGGCGAGTATCGGATACCCGTCGAAACACAAGGCCTGTCAGGGCATGCAAATACCATAAAACTTTGTTAGACCACTGGGGTGGTAGATTTCATTATACAAAGCTAAAATTCTTGAATTGTAACAAGCCAGTTGGGCTGGTTAGTTAGTTAGGTAGTTCTAGAATTAAATTCAGCCAGCCAAGTTCTAAATTCACCAGTCATGGGCTACCGGGCTTGTGGGAATTTCGAGCCCTGGTTATGCCACTTTCGGATGTGATAATGTTACCGCATTTTAGGCAAAACCGCTGGAGACACAACCAACAAATTTTTAACACTTATTTATCTAGTGCTAAGTCAGATCCCTATCGAAAGTGCCTCTCCTCAGCTCATATTTTACAGAATTATGCCCCTTCACAGATATATTAATTTCTATTTTTGTCCTTTTTGCTTGAATGTAACTAACTATATCTCCAGAACTGTAATACTTAGCATGCTTAGTTCTATACTCCATACACTGATCTGATGATACATCTATACACTGTAAATTACCCTTAGCTTGATCATCCCACATAGTACTATTTCTTCCCAAATTTACGTACACTACACATGGGTCTCGATGACTTGGGGAAAGCCAAGGGGTTTTGATTAAATCAATCTCATGTTTGATATATTCACATATCTGGCAGGTATTATTTACCAGGAGTTACTATGAGCTACAATAAAAAAGTATTCAGTAGGCATTTTAGACCGATGTGGTGGAGTATTTATTTTTAACAAAAATAATGTCAATAAAGAGTTGTGCTGAGGTAAAAAATATCGATGTGGCGGTATTTGAGAAGCAAGAGAATGAACCTTAAAATTATTTTGTCTATGAGAATCCTTGCAATTATGATTATAGACTTAGTTAATTTTACACATTTTTTTTTTGTGTGTAAATTTGTGAATATTTTATGAATCAGAGAGAAATTCGAAATTCAGTAATCTGCTACCTCTGGGTGGAGATATGGGTTGATTGAAAATAGTTTTTTGGATCTTGGGAAATCAGTGTGAACCTTTGTGCCAGCCTAAAATTTCTACTGAATTTCTCAGATGTTTCTACTGATATATGGTACCATGTCTACTTGACAACAATATATATTAGTTGAGTGAGTGTCCATGCTCCATTTAGTTGCATCTAGAATGTTTAATTAAAATTACGCAAAAAAGTTACATTTTTTTGCTTTCATTTGTACTATTTTGTCTATACAGTTCAGGGCAGAAATAACTTAATCTTGAATGCAACTGGGGAAACACCAAAATGTGAGCAAAGTTTGTGTTACTAAAAGTGTGCGCATTTTGATCATGACTGAAGAAAAACACTCTGGGTACTACTAGTATAATAGGTGCAGGCTTCGATGTTTAACAAACATGCCCCTTGGTTGTATTAGAAAATGCAAGCTGAGGTTTATCCTGACCACGTTTCTCTTCAATGTGACTTTATGTGCAGTCGCGTAGGAGTCGCATGCTTCTCCTCTCAAAGCATCAGTTTTTCGTGCAGCATTAGTTTAAAACCCGGCACACATGAGAGCTATCAGCTGAGCTCACGGCCTCAATTACCAGTCAGCTCAGGGGCTAGCTCTCATGTGGTTTCAGCGCATACGGCGAGCAAAAGTTTCACGAAATTGATTTCAGTTTCTGCATAACGTCTTCTTTAAGTCCATTTTGATGAGTCGTGCGTATGAATCGCATGAAAATAACATGCGAATCATTGGCCGGTCTAATAAAATTGCTGAGCTGTTGGCTTGCGTTCGCCGCACACGCTGAGGATTTGACCTCGCGAGGCGAAATTATCAAACAAGTTTGATATTTTTCCCCCGGCCTCGCGAGGCCAAAAACTCACCAAAAACTGCCCGCACACGAGAGCTAGCCCCTGAGCTGACAGGCAATTGAGGCCGTCAGCTCAGCTGATAGCTCTCGTGTGCGCCAGGCTTTACCGTGATCTGGATGCGAGGGAATCATGTTCCAGATTATGTTATTCCTACCCTGTACTGCGCATGTTGTTACGTGTACAGCCATTGTTATTTTGATGAGTTAACTGTATAGTCTAACCTTTATCTTGTAGACGTGACGTCTGGGCTCACTCGCAACATCTCCACCTTAAGGACACAGATGACAGGGAAGAAGAGTGAGTAATACTAACAGTGTATCTTGAATCCTAAAGTCATTACAACAGTGAATATCATGCAGGGAGATTAGCATATGTGAGCAGTCCTTTCATATAAATTCATGTTTGTCGAAGTAAATTTAGGATTCCAAGATACACTGGTAGTACATAATAGTAACTGACAGGAGGGCGGTGAATATGCTCCATGTTACGGTCACTCCTCTAATAATTTGATCACCAGAAGTGCAACGAAAATGGCTTATATCTGAAAATATATTTTTGATGCTGCCATCTACAAGGTATCAGATTTTGTCATTATAGGGTTTTTCCTCAATTTGACTGAAGAATGGGAATGTTACTTTTTCTCTGTGTTTGAATAACAGAGTTAAAAAGTGAACTTCCGGTGATTGAATTATTAGGAGAATTACCATACACCATGATGCTTTATAATGTAACCAGCCTCAAAATCTGGGTTGGAATCAACCTTAAACTCTGTGAAAGTGACAGTAACCATGGTAACAGGTACAAAATAAAATGCATTTCACCACATAAGTTGTCTACCATTCACGAGAAAATGGTAGAGATTAATATTCAAAAATAAACAGCATTGTATGTCATTTATCTTTATGTCATTTATCTTTATCATATTTGATGCATTCGGATTAGTTATGCTCTGCCATTTTACGGAGCCTTAGGCATGAGCCATGACATTATCTCATGGCTGCAGCAGTTCTGCATTCAAATTCGTGAGCTTTGCTTTGACTTGCAAATATCACGGAATAACATCAATTTCGTTTGCTTGTTCAACACATGAACCATTGGCGAGACAGAATGCACGTCAAAGCGGGCAGAGTTCTTTCTGAGAAGATATTCCTGCAGTCTTTGTATATAATGACCTCACTCTCATCAAATATAACGATTTAGATATTTAGCATGCTCGTGATGCTTGGCTGAACACAGAGGAGAGTTTACAAACTTGTCGGTCGGCATTATTGCAAAACTAAATTTCCAACATTATTTCCAAAATAATATAACATTCAGTGCTGACAATCCAGGACTTCTTAGCCTATCATATTGGTGTCATTTGGAGCCTTTGCATACACTTTCAAGCGGACAATCATGGGTAAATTCAAAATGGTGGCTATGAGGGTGGGGCTGAAAAGTTGTTTTACCATGTGCCCAAAATTATTTTCTTTCACATTAGATAAGTGTTTCCTAATTTATTATGCATTTTTACCCCTCGGGCAGATTCTGCCCGAGCGGTATTGTCGTTGCCTCCGTCGTCTGTCCGTCCGTCCGTCCGTCTGTCCATCATATCATTGTAAACACATTATCTCAAAAAGTCCTTCACTTACAACAATGAAACTTCATACAGTTGTTTAATACAGCCAGTACCAGAAGCCTATTGAAAGTCGGTGCCATTGGATGTGTTTTTCAGGAGTTATGCCCCTTTATACATGTCTGTCTGTTTTTATCCTTGTAAACACATTATCTCAAAAAGTCCTTCACTCACAACAATGAAACTTCATACAGTTGTTTAATGCAGCTAGTACCAGAAGCCTATTCAAAGTCGGTGTAATCGGATGTGTTTTTCAGGAGTTATGGCCCTTTATACATGTCTGTTGGTCCATATCCTTGTAAACACATTATCTCAAAAAGTCCTTCACTCACAACAATGAAACTTCATACAGTTGTTTAATACAACCAGTACCAGAAGCCTATTGAAAGTCGGTGCCATTGGATGTGTTTTTCAGGAGTTATGCCCCTTTATACATGTCTGTCTGTTTTTATCCTTGTAAACACATTATCTCAAAAGTCCTTCACCCACAACAATGCAACTTCATACAGTTGTTTAATACAGCCAGTACCAGAAGCCTATTGAAAGTCGGTGTAATCGGATGTGTTTTTCAGGAGTTCTGCCCCTTTATACATGTCTGTTGGTCCATATCCTTGTAAACACATTATCTTAAAAAGTCCTTCACTCACAACAATGAAACTTAATACAGTTGTTTAATACAGCCAGTACCAGAAGCCTATTGAAAGTCGGTGCCATGGGATGTGTTTTTCAGGAGTTCACACAAACCTGTGTGGATTGCTGTGAATAGACAGTAATCGTTCGACTACATCTACTATAGGTAATCACTGCTCTATTGCTATATTGTTTTGTCTGTCTATGATCTATATCATACAGGTAAAATTGTGCCCACCCCAAATATGTGAGTTGTTGGGGTCAGAAACATTATTTCCACAATTGCTCTGGGACCGGCCCGAGGGGTCCCGATGGCAACAGCCTACATTTTTTTTTTGAGAAAAAAGCGTAAATAAAAACTTTGACCAAAAATCAACCAAAAAATGACTTAAAGTATGATACTAATTCAAAGAATATTCACCTAATTTCTGTCCATTCAAAACTGTATAAGAAAAAAAATAAGCATGGACAAATACTACCCAAAGCGACCCAGCCAGGGGCCGATTTCATGAAACCTCACTTGATTTCACTTTTTCAAGGGCGATTTTCGCTCTTGACCAAGTGCACTTCAAAAAAATCTCAAGTTGTGTTTCACCATACGTTTTTGACCGCACTTGGTCAAGTGATGTTTGAAGTGACCTTTTGGAACTCTTTTGTGCGATTTGGTAATAAATAGTATCCGCACAGAATCAAGTGCATGCTCAAAACACTTCATACGCTGGAGCCGATCGGTAGAATTTGAGGTGTCAAATAAATGTCTGTGCCATGTTTGGCCCTATGAGATGAAGAACAATACCCCTACGTGTATTATGATGCATGGGTAGAGGAAAAAAACTCATTTTTCGACACCATCTTCCGTCGTATTGGTCATTTCAAGTACATTTTTATTTCAAGTGCAGTTTTCAAGGGAGGTCATACCACACTTGAACTCAAGTGCGATTTCAGGTTCAAGTGAACTTTCATGAAAAGCAAAAACTTGAGTCAAGGGAGATTTTCAAGTGCACTTGAACTTTCAAGTGTGAAAATTGTCTCAAGTGAGGTTTCATGAAATCGGCCCCTGGGTCTTCGCCAACAGGTCTCTTAACCATGACTGTCAAAACTTCACTTGATCCTGGTAGTGATTATCTAATAATTACAATTAATATCTGATCTCATATTCAGGGAGAGAGAAGACGAGGATGTGCGTGTGATAGATTATAACCACATCATCCCTATCGACCTGAGGTTCCCCCAACTGACCCCCTCAGGGGCCTCGCCCGAGGAGAGGCTGAGAAAACTACACAAGGACAGTTATACGAAGAAGGAACTCGAGTATTGGCAGGTTTGCTCATTTACCGTTAATGATGAATGTACTGTGAAAACCAGATAATGGTGTATTTCATTTTATGGTTTAATCAAATACAGAGATGAATTCATTTGTTCTTTGGAAGAGTTATATTTGTTATTATATTTATTCAGGTCAGGGAACCAACGTAAACATTTAAACCAGCTGGAACTATTAGCAGGAGCAACTCTTGAGCTGTTACAATTATAGTTCTTATTGGGAATGGTTGTAGCAATGACTTATTTTGTTGTATGTATGTCTGTCCTGCCAAACCCATGGAACAATATCTTGGCTACTTTGGCTGCTAGAATTCTGAAATTAAAAGGCAGATGTGCTCGGGCCCATGCACCCAGAAGTATTTCAGCAGTAAGAATTATTGAAACAGTAAATGATGAAAAATGGATGTGGAGAAAAGCATTTCTACTAAATTAAAGTGGTCATCAAAAGTACAAATTGGACTGATCAGAATTTGGCCTCGAGAGATTGAAAATTTTATATGCTATTTATAGAAAAGGCCATATTTGGTGATCACGATCTCTGTTTGTCTCTCTATCTGCCTGTTAACTTTGATTTGTCTGTGCGATATCTCCAGTTTATATGCTACCAAACTGTGTATACCTTGTCCAAAGGACAAATAAGAACTGTATTCATGTTGAGGTCAAAGGTCAAAGTCACTTCGATACAAAATCTGCAGAATAAAAGGAGAAAATCTCTCGTTCTAAAGTTATGAATTGGTTCAAAACTGGGTAGACTTGGCAAAGAAGAACCCTATATATAAAGATTAAAAGGTTTTCATGAAAATCAATCCAGATTCAAATGAAATCTTCATTTACTCCCATGTCATACCTGAGGCACAACGACATTGAGCTTGTAATGTTATTCCATTCACACTGATCATTAGGACATCATGTTCCAATCGGTTCCCAGGTAAACTGTTGAGCACTGGGTGGATTTTCTTATGATATCTCTGATATATCGCCGAAATGTCAGTTATCCTAGAAATGTAACACTCTTTAGGCTGAATGAAATAAGTTTCTAGCTTCACCGGCAATGCCGCATCATTTTTTTTTTAGTTCCGCCTAAGTTTTGTACAATTTTTGGTTTTACACATTTCTCTCTCAAAGATTTTGTTCTTGAACATTGATGTTTTGCTTTATATGTAGGAAATATTATTGTTGAAGGCTGAATCCTCAAGAGATTGTTGACCAGGAAAGATGGATATATTTAGTCTCTGCGAAATGATGAAAAAAAAGACCCCCCCCCCTCTCCCCTCGCCCTCATCATTTTTTGTCAAACACTTGCCTGTTCAGCTCAAAAATAATTCTATTCATCTTAACTTTGTACATGTATCTCCTCTTTAGTAATTTATGTTTTTTCTGGTTCTGCTGAATTTGCCTCCATGTAAATGTTTCTCACATGGTTAGCCATTCGGGCGGCCACTCACATGGTTAGCCATTCACGAGCATAAGCCATTCAGTGAGCAATTCACAACACGGCACAGCCGCCAAGACACCAACTGGCAGCTCAGTCTGACCCATTTGTTGACCAAATAAATATATGGTTATTACTCTATACCCAGGCCTTGACATTTGAAACATTCACGTAACCCAAAAAGAGGTTACGGGCAATCGACTTGCGTAACCTTTAGTTCGGTTACGCGACTGGTGATCACGTAACCCAAAGGTTACGTAAATGGGTTACGCCAAGAATATTGAATATCAACTTAGATTACACATTTTGAGCAAATGAAAGTAAGATCTTGTGCTCTTGTGAACCATAAACAATTTCAGAAGATGGTTTTATTGTCCAGAACTACAGAATCAGAATTCTATGTATGACAGCAAGCATATTTATTTCATTATTTAATTTTGCTCCTCTTTTACTTGTCTTTTACATCGCGAGGAGAATGCTTTCCAACATGTCCAAAGTCTCGATTTTCAAACGGTACACATATCCACGCATCCTGCTTTAGCCTGCGCATAGACTGGAACTAAAAATCTGCCATCAATGTTGTCAGCCATCAATGTTGTCAGCACAAGAACAGCCTCTACGAGGAGTTCAGGGTGGAGGGCCCTGAACATGCGTTTTCAATTTTCAAGACGATCACAGCTATAACGAATATACGAACATCTCTTGTCATAAATAGTGTGCAACGAATGTCCATTGCATATAACAAAACAATATGCCATGTATTAAAATACATATTTAGCTCACAGAAACATTCCAAGTACTTTTCATCCCTGGTTACGCACACACCGCTCTCGACATACATAGTTGAACTCCACCTGTCAACTCACCTCACGCCTACAAGATGGCGGCCGTATAATACAATCTCGACGTTGATCGCCAACCAGTAAACAAATTTTGATACTAAAAGAAGACGATGACTAAATGGAGAAGAAGACAAATACATAAATATATCCCATGCCTTAAGACTGTAAAAACCAGGAACGTTCTATGACCATTTGGCAATTATTCGTGTGTAATTTTTTTTTATACTAGCTTCACACGTAACCCATTTTTCGTTCTCGTGAATTTTTTTTCGCGTAACCGTCACGCGAACGAAACGATCGTTCGCGTTAAATGTCAAGGCCTGTATACCTGTGTTTTGTTTAGTTTATATATGGGGAACTTTTTATCTGAATATGGTCATTGTTTTTGTGTTTTACTATCTAAACCCCATACATTGAAATAGGAAATGGAACCGAGCATATTCAGCTTCACGTTGGCCAAGAAGTGTCAGGGAGTGACCGTGGTCAGATCCTCACTGGACCACAGATATCTGACCATAGGAACAGGGCATGGTAAGTCTATGTGACTTAATTGGTAAAGCGAGTGTTATATGGTGTCTCTGAAAGGAACAAAAAGATTGAAACTGCACAGTTTTATTGGGAAATCCCCATTGTTATGACATGTAACAATATATAATTAAGCTATTAAAGTCATCTGAAGATTTTGGACTGTTATGATGAATAAATTATTGAACAAAAACAACCTTTTTTACCTCGATTTTAGAGAGGTAGATTCTCTCTGACCTGATCATTGAGCAGTATTTACCTCCTAGCCACAAACTGTGGGTGGGACATTTGAGAGTTGATACACAGGCAATTTTTCACAGACATGTACCGAGCTGTACACTACTGAACGGTACTGCATGGAAAGGCCCACCATACATGTAGGTACTGAGCTGTAACTGAACAGTTCCTGTGTGATAATCACAGGTCAGAACTGAACTGTGCAGTACCTGTCAGTTAGCAACAGCCTGGTTCCAAGAGGTAACTGAGCAGAACTGCACAGTAACAGGTTGGTTACTGTTCAGATACCATGCAGTACTGTTCAGTCCTGTTCCGTGAAGTACTGTACAGTATCCAATCAGTACTGACCAGTTACTGAGTGGTACTGTGTGGATACTGGTCAGTACTGACTGGGCCCTTTCTTGCGGTTACCATTCAGTTACCACACGGTACCAACATGTGAAAATTTGGCTGTGTAAGAGTGATTAAATCATTCAAATATTCACTATATGTCATTATCTTCACACCTGTTCCTCACAGGTGACCTGATCGTTTATGGACTGTGGGTGGAGCCTTGGTTACTCGTGAGACTAGCAGTGAACACGAGTAAACTGGACGATGCTGTGATTGACATCAGATGGAGTTTGGACAGCTCTCAGATCATTTCTCTCAACCGACAAGTAAGTGTTAAGGGTCAGCCTGTCAATGTCTACTATCGCTTAAGGATGTCCGCTGGTGGTAAATCAAAGTAATTAACTTTTTGAATAATGTGTGTTGTTGCATTCATAATTGTGTAATATGAGAAAAAACAAAGAAAAAAATATAGGTTGGTGTGCATTTTTTAGCTACAGGCAACGTTAAGTGGACTGACCCATGCTCAATTTGATAACCCAGAAAGCATAGGGAATAGCCCTAGTTTTGAAGCATATTCATGAAAAATTCATATAAATAGTATTTATCTTTTTCTTATATTCTAACTGTTTGCAGATAATCACATTGTCTATCAAAATTTAGCAAATTGGATGGATGTTGGTGCACAAAATTGTCGGCTAGAAGACTTTTAATGGAAATCCCAATCTCTTAACCTAGGAAAGGGAGATAACCCACGGGGAAAAACAGGCAAAAACATGGAAAATGGCTGCCAAAGCCCAAAACCACCAGCGGACTACCTTAAGGGTCAGCCTGTCAATGTCTACTGTCGCTTAATACAACTTATACTGTCTGACATACCAGTCCGACCAACCTTGTTTACCCACCACTGTAAGTCAGTCTTAGTGAGAAAACACATATCAACTTTGTGAGAGAATGCGAATACCACAAATGCAAAATATGCCCGAATGTCAATAATAGACGTCACTTAATTGAGAGCCACTTTAATGCTCCTCTTATCAGAGCGGGTGGTTGGTGGGTGCCCGCCCCTTTTATATCTAGTTGTCTCTAGCCAACTTTCCATACAAATAAACATGACTGTTTTTCCCCCAACTACTTCTGTTTCCCCTTATTGAATGCCCTTCATCTGTCTATACCGGAGATTTATATTGCTCATGTGAAAGGGACGGCAAGTCCACACTAGGCCGATGGGATCAAGTGTGGCCGCTGGTGGTAAATCAAAGTAATTAACTTTTTGAATAATGTGTGTTGTTGCATTCATAATTGTGTAATATGAGAAAAAACAAAGAAAAAAATATAGGTTGGTGTGCATTTTTTAGCTATAGGCAACGTTAAGTGGACTGACCCATGCTCAATTTGATAACCCAGAAAGCATAGGGAATAGCCCTAGTTTTGAAGCATATTCATGAAAAATTCATATAAATAGTATTTATCTTTTTCTTATATTCTAACTGTTTGCAGATAATCACATTGTCTATCAAAATTTAGCAAATTGGATGGATGTTGGTGCACAAAATTGTCGGCTAGAAGACTTTTAATGGAAATCCCAATCTCTTAACCTAGGAAAGGGAGATAACCCACGGGGAAAAACAGGCAAAAACATGGAAAATGGCTGCCAAAGCCCAAAACCACCAGCGGACTACCTTAAGGGTCAGCCTGTCAATGTCTACTGTCGCTTAATACAACTTATACTGTCTGACATACCAGTCCGACCAACCTTGTTTACCCACCACTGTAAGTCAGTCTTAGTGGGAAAACACATATCAACTTTGTGAGAGAATGCGAATACCACAAATGCAAAATATGCCCGAATGTCAATAATAGACGTCACTTGCTGAGTACGTACAACGTCCTCCGGTATCAAAAAGATTTGATCGCAAACTGCTGCACCTGCAAGTAATCTATCTTCTTATGTGCAAAAAGACGTTCCAAACAATATGTTGTTGGAACCAGCTGCCAATTCTGCGTCAGATTCTTGGAACACATCAAAATACCAAAAAAAAACCATGAAGATGACGAACCAGTGCCCCAAATTTTTGGGCAACTACGGATACGGACCATTCTGTGAATGATATACACTAAGAAATTATGGAAGTGGTAAGTCAAACCCTGATGGTCGATCAGTGTGATTACTTCTACCAGAAATGTGACGTCTATGGGATCAACTAGTTAAATACGAATGCCCCCATTGGCATCAATAAACAGGACTAATTCGTATACACTCTTCTTGCTTACAGTTTCAGAATTTCACTTACTCAATGGTACCGGTAATTATAATGAAACATTTTGGTGTAACACAGCTTTTTATTGCTTGTGTCCCAGATACAATGGTGCCAACAGTTAACATCAAAGTAATAGAGTCTCCCATTGCTTACTGTTGGTACAATGGTGCAGAAAATTACCATCAAAATATCGAGTGTGATACAGCTAGCCTTCCATTGCTCACTGACATGATGAAACTGAAAATTACCATCAAAATATCGAGTGTAATACAGCCTTCCATTGCTCACTGACATGATGGAACTGAAAATTACCATCAAAATATCGAGTGTTATACAGCCTTCCATTGCTCACTGACATGATGGAACTGAAAATTACCATCAAAATATCGAGTGTAATACAGCCTTCCATTGCTCACTGACATGATGGAACTGAAAATTACCATCAAAATGTCGAGTGTTATACAGCCTTCCATTGCTCACTGACATGATGGAACTGAAAATTACCATCAAATATTCAATATAATCCAGTATTCCATTGCTTGTGGTCACTGATGAAATAGTACCACTAGTTTTAAAGTAACTGGTGTAATAGAGGCTACCAGTGCTTACAATGGTACAATGGTACTTTAATAATGAAATTGTCATCAAAATATTCAGTGTAATACAGCCTTCCATTAATTACTGTCACTGATACAATCGTGCTGATAGTTACCTTTGAAGTAGTTGGTGTAGTACAGTAGAGCAATACCATCGAAGTATTTGGTGTGACAGAGAAATTACCATCAAAGTATTTGGTGTGATAGAGCAATTACCATCAAAGTATTTGGTGTGATAGAGCAATGACCATCAAAGTATTTGGTGTGATAGAGCAATTACTGTCAAAGTATTTGATGTGAGAGAGCAATTACCATCAAAGTATTTGGTGTGACAGATAGAGCAATTACCATCAAAGTATTTGATGTAAGGTGACGTCTCATTGCTTGCTGCCACTGATAGCTGCAATTGAAAGCACTGCGGTGGTCTAATGGTTAAGAGCGTCGGCCTCGTAAGCGGAAGTTCTGAGTTTGATCCCAGGCTGGGTCATAATTACCAAAGACTTGAAAAATGGAACTTGTTGCTTCCTCGCTCACGCTCAGCAGTAAGAGGATAGAACAAGGACTGGTTCGCTCGGTGTCAGTATAATGTGACTGAGTGGGGTGTCATATCTGCCTATGGTATGATATTTCAGTGGGACAGCACTATAAAATGGCAGCATTAGATCTGCTCTGTTACAAGTAGGCACCCCTCAACCTCCCCTCTCCTCCCTTCCCTTCCCCGTTGTGATATAACTGAAAAAATGTAGAAAGTGACGTTAAACCCTATTTGCTCACTCACTGCAATTGAAAGCAAATGAGAACTTACTACTGCTCCCTCCCCCCCCCCACCCCTCCCTCCCATTGCATATATAATACAGTACTTGAATGCCCATGTCATATGATGGCCTGTTGATTTACTGGTATTGGTATTGAGTCCAGCAGTTTATATATGTACGTTTTTATGATTGTTTGTGTTCCTGACAGGGAGGGGTACAGTTGTGGTCTTTGAAGTCTGTCAGTCTGCCGGTGGACAAGTCTGTGGTGAAAGGGCTGGGACTGGTCCTACTGGAAGAGAAGTTCCTCCCCCACTATCTGACTTTGACCTTCTCACTTGACCCTGACCAGGGAGATTTCAGATTTGCACAAGGTCATTGTCGACATGTAGTCTGGAAATGCCTTGAGAGAATTATTCAAATTTATCTTGTTTTATGTCCCGTTTCATCAAATTCTCTAAAACTTCAAGCTGATAATTCTAGCATATATTCTGAATGTTCAGATTTAACAAGACTATTTTCTTACCTGACTTCAAAAAAAGCTCACTAAGATTTTGTCAATCAAGATATTAATATGCTATGATCTTGTATGCTTTTGGGAAGAAATTACCAAAAAACTGACAATGGCTGGGAAAATTTGGTTAGTCCGCTTTTCGGGTATAAATCCCCCTTAATTGCCAGGTACAGTATTAATGAGGAGGGCTTACTGATGTATATTGCTGATGTTTTCAGGTTCATTGGCAGAGAGAGCATCTGTAGAAGATAGCAGACCTACAGCTGTGGGGTTCTACCCAGATATTACTCTGTTTGGCACCCAGGTATGACACAGGTGTTCAAACTAATCAATGGCTGATTCGATGATAATTCCATCGTAGTTCAGTCTAATTAGAGACTGAGTTAAGTTTATTTACTCGGTCAAGTTTATGTGGATCCATGGCATTCCCTCTGACAACATTTTCTGGGGTACCAACAATTTCCCCCTGGCGATATTTCCCCCGGCGACATCTTCCCCTACATATTATAATAAGACTCCGACCTAGCTTATTAGTGAAATTTTGAACATGTTTAGGGATCTTTTTCTTTCCTCACAATTTCATGGCGGATGAACATTGTGTTGCACGCGGAAGGTAACACTGATGGGACTCCAAACGAGAGGGACAAGCTTGTTGCCTCTCTAGCTTATGGATACAGGATTGGCACTAGTTCTCAGCAAGCATTGGAGTAAGTAAATATCAAGAAAAACACCCACCCGTAAACGTATACGAAATTTCACTGATTATAGTATACAGGGGAAGATGTCGCCAGGGGGGTGGGAAATATCGCCGGAGGGAAATGTTGCGGAGAAAATGCCGTCCAGGGGAAATGTCGCTACCCCAGATTGTGTAGATCTACCAGCCCCCAGCTTATCTATAAGCCCCCTGCAATCCAGTGTACCCACGATCCTTCGTCCTATCGTTACCCATCCCAGACATATTGTCTTAGCTAACTGTGGCAGTGAGACTGCTGTTTGTTTTCTTCATCAGTGCATCCTATGCCATATCATTTTTCCTACGCCTACGAAGGCGGCGCTCATTTGCAAATTGTCCAGTAATGAGTGAGTCCATCCGAATCCTTTCGTCGGCAAAATAAGGAGAACCGTTGACAGTAGAACCTTGATTTTTGGCATGATGGAGTATTAGGGGACTCTTACAAGCAAGTTCTGAGCTGGCCTACTTTTGATAAAAACTTCTGGTGATTCTGACTTGGGCTGTGCCCATCTTAATATAGGCAGGATTTCAACTTGGGGCGTGGGGGATTTCCAAGAGTTCAGTTCGTGTCGAAGTCCTGATGCCTACCCTACTTCGTAGGTCCTGTGACGTTAGTCATGCTGCCATGTATCTAATAAGCTAGTACATAAACTGAAATATATGCTGCTCTTGATTCCTTGATTCTGCTGACCGATCAGTTTGGTTTCATTCTTGTCAAATGCCCCGGTACATTTATCATTTACATAAACATAAATCGAAATTTATACAAAATTAGTGTACAGGTAATTTTTGGGTGAGACAGGTAGAGAAAAACTTCACCTGTCACATGTGACAGGTGGACTGAAAAAAAAAAATCATGCCCATGTTAACTTTTAGCTCTATAGAGCATTTCTACCATGACCATTGCCCCATGGTAATGCCATTTGATGCCCCAGTCTCCTCCAGCATGTCCAGGGTGACCCAATGTGACACTCTGATCAGATCAACAAATTAATTAGTTTTACTCTTTAACAGTTATTTCAAGCAGTATCAAACATGCTGAACCACTCACCCTTCTCCTTGTGACAGTAATAAAGACACTGGTTACAGTGGTATACTTGTGGCTTCAGACAGTTATATATGACAGTTCACAGGTGAACCTAGCATCCACTTCATGGTTTGGGAAGAGGTATCATTTGGCATAAACATGGAGCAAGGAGCTAGTTCACTGGACAAGACAAAGATAGGGCAGTTTTCAGATTTATCAGCACAGCGACATTTTAGGTCTCATTTTAATCATTTTAATTTTATGTCTTAACGTGGGCAACACAGATTACATTCATCTATATGAAATTTAATACACTAATATATTCTAACATAAGAGAATTTTGTGTATTGCCATCATTTCAATTGAATTTATTCTACTTGCAGCATTCTGTGTGTCTTGGTCTCACCAATGGTGACTTGTTAAAGTGTGACACAGAACCGAGCACACGGTCGGAGTCCGACACAGATGCAAATGATGAGACTGCTACACCCCGATTCATAAACAAACCTGTGAGCCTTTGACATCCACTCAACTCTTGCTAATACAATATCTGTTAAATGAATTATTCCAGCTAGGACAAAAAAATGCAACTGATTTCCCGACTTCCGATTCTGACCATGTTTGTGGTCAGAAACCTGAATGTGACATAGACAATCTTCTTGGCTGTGAGTTTAATGGCAAACCAGAGACCATAAAATGAAGGGGATAAGAATTTGGCTCAATGTCTTTGAAGGCATGAACCTTGCTCCCAGATAAGGTATGGTAAGATACACTTGAATACAACCCAACCACATCAAATATCCCATTTTTGGTTAACAATTTTGTTATACGCATACAAAGGCTGTTTGTGAATGTTGCTGTCGGAATATATATCTTCCGCTAGCGATCTGGGTAGATAATTCGCTCCGACAATCACCAAACTTAGAAAGAAGCCAGGTATTGCGAGATGTGTGTTCAGGCGAGAAAAACAAGATGGTGTCTCGGGAGAAAATATCTCTTGGTTCTCCCGTTTCGGTGGTCACGTGATCCGCAAGAAATCTCTGAGCGATTCACACCTTTGGGCCTTTGATCTTAAGCTGATTCATTAAGTCCCCTCCATTGTATGGTCCCTGGTCAAACCCAGAAACAAGCGGTGTGTTGGTCACTGATTGTTTATCTTTTACGGGTGCCCCACTGTTTTACCACAGAAGCAGGAGCCCTTAAAATTCATGTTCAGCAATATTTCAGATAAGCAACAAATAAGACATTGATTATGTTTATGTACAAGACTTGCTCAACTGAATCATTGATTATTTTTGTGTGTTGGATTGCGTGTTACAGGTTGTCACTGGCCACCCCAGCTATATGGGACAGGGTGTAAGAGTGGAGCTACTGAGGCGGCACAAAGTCCCCCTGCTTCTGATAGCATTTGTGGACAATTGTGGGCACATGGTTACCGTAGATGAGAAGGGGTACATTAATCGCTGGAAATATTCACAGTATGTAAAATAAATTTCTTCTACATACAGTATAGGGCAGAAATAACTTAGCTTTGAATGTGACTAGAGAAAAACCAGAATGTAAATAGCGAATTCTTGTGTATACAAAAGTGGGCACATTTTGATCTCACAAGTTGTAAGAAAAGAGGCACAGGCTGTAATATTTACCAAATGTCTCACAGTGCATCTCATGCTCCCATGATTGTATTAGAAAATGCATTGAAGAGTTTTCCCCTACAACTTTTTCCCTCAGCACGACTTCATGTGCATTCATGTTACAGCCACGCACTTCTTCTGTGCTTGACGCATCAGCTTTTAACCCAGCCATCAACTACCATCAATTATTGTCTAATTTAAAATTTAAGTTTTGTAATGAATAAGAAAACTGCCAGTTATGCCCTATATTTTGAGACATGCCAACTTATGCTTTATTGCATCATAAACTATAAATGAAAAGCCCTGGAAAACGTGAATGGTTGCAATAGAGAAAATTGAATAGATATAAGTACCAGGTGATACTGGCTAAAATTGTGTAAAATTTATTAACACTTATAGTTTGAATATTCAAGGACTTTAAATGGTTATATTTAGTCTTTAGACCATACAGAAAGTTTGGCATTTATATTATATCCAACCTGTGAGATGGGCTATAGGTAGTGAATATTGCCAACAAAACGTATCAACTTTGAGACTTTTGAAAATCGTATCGTATTTGTGCTATTGTTTCAGGTCTGAGCTGTCTGGATTTGACTGGTTTGAACCGGAGGATAAATATCGAATATGTCTCCACAAGACCATGTATTCCCCGGCTGGTACAGCTCGTCCTAATGTATGTCTCTCAACTTTATACATGATATACATATCCGAACTTTGCCCCTCATTAATTGGTTTTCCAGGTACTCGGAAGCAAATTTCAATCAAAAACTCTACTATGCAATTCTTCAAAATTTGTATCTTTGGTGTTTAAAATCTAAAAGAGAAAAACTTATTGAAAATTTAGTAGGATTCAAACATATCGTGATATGACTGAAAGATTGTTGAAAGCGACGTTAATTCATATTCACTCACTCAATGAATAAAATGTTTCCCCAGATAATATTCACAGACAAGACAAAGGCAGAGAAGAGAGGTCATGTGACTCGTCAAGATATTGCTCGTGAGAGGAAAAAAGGTACGGTAATTCCCCTAATAATTTGATCACCAGAAGTGATCTTTGAGGCGGTAAAAGAGAGGGTGATCGATTTATTGCAAACAATTGAATGTGGCAATTCCTGAAAGTCGGGTACTGCTATTGGTGTTATTGTTAGCAGAGAATGATTCAGCAAGGGTCCAGTTTCCAACACGGGCAGTTTTGAAAATTGTGTAATGTCAGCATATAATTGAGTTGTCTAAGGGCTTTAAGGGTTCGATCAAATACAATTCAGTTAATTGGCGTTTGTGAATACTTGAGCATAATATCCATATTGAGCTGAAATAGCCCATCATCCTTCAGACAACTGTAAATATTTGATAGGCAACAAACACATCAGAGTAGTCTCCCTCTACTAGATTAGACTTCAAATAAACAGTTGCAAGTTTATATGATTAGTCTGTGGTATGTCTAGACATGCTACATATGATCTTACTACGTCCATCACTGTTTATTTGCACTGCCACTGACACATGTCAACAAGGGCACATTTAGCACGAGTTCGATTTTTTTTTTTTTATACAAATGGGATTTACTGAAAATCGGGGGTGATTGAATTATTACAACTTCCGATCATATTTTTCTCCAAAAAATTGTGGGTGATCTATTTCTGATAGGGTAATCGATTTATTTGAGGAATTACCGTATGCACAACTAATAAGTATTTGATATCCCATAATAGCTATATGCTATTTTTGCAAAAAAGTATGGGGTATGGGGGTGGAGAACCTTTTTAAATTATAAAAATAAAAAAAATGCAAATGTTTGTTATGGAAACATGAAATTATCCTGTTATTCCAAGAAAGGACCATTATGTTTACATTGATGAAAATTTCTGGACCTTCAGTTCGAAAATAGTCCAGTTATCATGATTGATTAAAGATATTTCCTTTGCTGTAAAGAGAGCAGAAGAACGAACCACAAATTCATGCAAGGAATCATGCATCAATGCATGTCACTGCTATTGGGCAGATCTATTGCCTAATGATTAACATCCATTGTGTCAGAAGTCTGGCATTAGATTGTTTGCTGTATTGTTTGCTTCAACATTTTGGTTTACAAAAGTCGGGTTCTTTATTGTCATGATTGTATTAATTTCATTACAAGCTTACCGAAAAGGATTTAACAGATGGACTGATCTGTAAGTGATAGTGTGAGATTGGCCGCCGTTCTGCTATAGAATTAACATCAGTTTGTTACCCCTCAGCCCATAGGGCTGTGGGGTCTTGTTGTTGCCATGTATGTACGTCCGTCCATCCGTCCTAGCGTACGTCTGTCCATCCGTCAACATGTTCTTGTCCGCTGAATATCTGCAGATCTATGAAGTCGGGCCTGACCAAACTTTGGTGAAAGCTTCCTGAATGTTGACTGATGACATGATTAGATTTTCAGATGGCCATGATGATTTTATGATTTTTAATTATTTTTATTATTATTTATTGATGGCTTAGCTTTTGCATTGTTATCTATGCACATCGGGAACCCTTGGTTGCATGTTTCATTGTGACTTTTCAGGGTTTCCGCTGGGCTCAATGTGGGTCCGTCAACGGACCCATTCCCCACAGCATAAAAATATTTTCCCCCCGAATTTTTTTTTTTTTCGTAAGTCCTTGGTCACTGCTGTTTAGTTAATCGGTGAAATATATCCATCAGCTGCATGCGGCAGGTCTGCATGCTGGTGTACTGCATCTACGACCCGATCGATCGTTCCTATAGTAACAACGGTTGAAGCTGACCTTCTTCCATGAATTTCCACAGCTGGTCTCTACACGTGGTCAAAGCGGTACGGTACCATATAGCGTGTACGTGGGTTGCATGTACATGTATGTATAACCAGTTTCAAGTATGTCAAGTCAATCGCATAAAAACTATGTCAGAAGAATTAGTAAACGGGATGCAGAAGGTTGCCAAAAGATAACAACGTTATTTGGTACACGTAGATCAACAGCAAATGAGGATGAGCAAGAAGAGATCTCGAGTGAAGGCGCGTCATCGTCGATGGAAAGGCCCATACAAGACAATATGTCAACGACGTCGGGTGCGTGCAACTCTTGGGTCATAGTCTTCAGAAATACCGATAATAGTTCTACCTTACATGTAATACAGAGTTCGATTTCTGCTAAATAATAAGCTAACTGACGGGCTTCAGAAAAAAAATATCTGAAAGTCATATGCTTGTCAATGTCTCATCATACTTGCTACACTGTGTTTCATATTTGGGAGAACTGTGTGGGGCTTGTCGGAACTGAAACACGAACGTAGCCGGTTTCGGCCACTCAGTCGAACATATGTGCTATATATTATTTTATTGTTACACGAACTAAGCCAAGCGAAGATAATTTGAGTGTGACGAATTTGCGACATTTTCTACCATTTCGCCAAATAATAATGTCACAAAAGATCAGTTTATTGATGATTATTGAATTGCTTGTTGAATACAACTGGATTACCGGAAGGTAATGTGAGTCCATTAATTGCGCGAGATGATTTTATTATTGTGAATTCATCAGAGTCTTAACGGATTAAAACATTAACATGATTCTAGTTAAGGATTAAAGTTTGATTGGATTTTAGGAACGTGAGCGATACTCAACTGACTGAACGCGTAATCCGTTATTTTAATGAACACTACCGGTAGTCGAGAAAATGTGGATGAAAACAATAGTACGGCGGTATTGAATACGTGAGCGATTATCATGAATGACAGATTGTTCTCAAGTAAATAATACAACTAAAATCAATGTGAAAGGTGTATGTTATTTATTTTTATTTCGCAAAAGTACTGGGCAAATGTAGCCGTTATACGGGAATAATAATATGAGATCGGAGTGGTGTACGGAATTGAGAATGCATATCCTGTCGGGTCTCGTGATGTCCCGGATGTTTCATTCATCCCGCGCTGGCCGTGGCTGGCCACGTGGTCCTCCTGTTTGGCAAGTGGGGCAGACCGGATATATGATGAGGTATGATAATCGACGTCCATTTGCTTCTGTATTATATAGTATTGGTATTCTACACCCATTTGCTTCTGTGTTTAGATATATTAAATAGTCTCTATTTCCAAACGTGCGGTCGGTGAACTCAAGAAAGCGATCGACAACAGACATCAAAATTGGATTTCTCATTTTCTGCTTCACATTGCCGCGTTTTCTATTTTACACACTGACAATATATCTTTTTTATTTTGGATTTAACCGATCTGTTGACTAGGCTTTTGGTCACAAAATCACCTCTCAAGTGCTCTCTCACGCCACCAAATTACATGGAATTCTGAAAAAAAAAATTGGTGAGAGGGGGGGGATACCCACCCCTCTCATACTCTCCCCCCTCAGTGGATCCCATAATCAAAACGGACTTATATTTATTTTCCTGGCGGAAACCCTGCTTTTGAAGGTTCCCTGATAAAAGAATGCCTGGTCCATTCAAGATTCAAGATTATCATTGGATGGAACCCCCAATCCCCATATATTCTGGGAACTTACATGATGCTACACTTGTTCAGCCTATGCACTACCCTCAGGGGGATTTCTCCACCCCTGGGAAACTAAATGTTAAAGTTTTGGACTTTTTCCTATCCACAGCTTCTCAGCCTTGTGTAATATGTATGAGATGCAGTATACATTGCTTTTTCACACACACATGCTGAATCATCTCAAATTTATCCCTTTATAGTAATAACTAACAGGTTGGTGACATTATTTTATTTCAGAAGTCACCTTAAATGAAGGACAACATTTTTCTTCAATTTTGCTGTTGAATCATTCTATTCTACATCATGATTTATCCTAAAACTTTTGCATGAACCATATTTGTGTCCACACATTTACCTAGTACAACACTAATGCTTCAATTTTTGTTGCCAAACATGTTACTGTACCTTGGAAATTATTTAAAACCGAGTGATTAAGAGAGCCCATTTTTAGCATGACTCTGGGCAATTTTGAACCAGGTTGCATACCTAGAGCTTAATCCTCCCCCCCATAATGATAATAGTGGGCCTGTGTCAATCACTGTGTTTGTATGCCATTAACTTGTTATCACACTTGTGCAATGCATAAATTGTCCCTGATAAAGCTACCCTTTCTTGCATGCTGTAATCCCAGCACATCACACACGTAAAAACGATGTCTATTAATATTGGTACAGAAATCACACAAACTGTATCTGCAGGGCTGTATCCAGGGATTTTTTGCAGGTTCCGATCCCAAACTCCCAGTTCCTTTTTATCTCGCCTTACGAAGTAAAGGGGAGATATTGTGAGAGGGGGAAAGAGGATGTCGTCGTCGGTGTCGGTGTCGGTGTCGGTGTCGGTGTCCCCTGCCTGGAAATGAATGGGTTTTTGGTTTAGCAAGTTAAAAAAAAATCTAGAAAAATTAGAAAAATATAAAAAAAATATAAAAAATATGGGGGTGGGTATGGCACCTGGGGGTACTACCCCTGGGGTACTCTAATGTTAAAATCCCTATGAATGAGTTTTGCGTTTAGCTGAAGTGCACATGTACATCTGTACTTGGAAAGTTTCTTGCAGTTGTCAGCTGTCATTGGATGATTATGAAACTTGGTATACATGTTTCTTATGATAAGAGGATGTACCTGTGCTATTTTTGAGAAGAAATATTAATTTTTCTCAAAATTATGGCAAATGAAAAGTTTTCTGTTTAGGTAAATTGTACATGTAGGCCTCTACATGTATACATATACATCTACATGGTAACTTTGCTCCAGTTGTCAGCTGTCATTGGATGATTATGAAACTTGGTACACATGTTTCTTATGATTAGAGGATGTACCTGTGCTATTTTTGACAAGAAATATTAATTTTCTCCAAATTATGGTAAATGAAGAGTTTTCTGTTTAGGTAAATTGTACATATACATGTCCATGGTAAGTTTGCTCCAGTTGTCAGCTGTCATTGGATGATTATGAAACTTGGTACACATGTTTCTTATGATAAGAGGATGTACCTGTGCTATTTTTGAGAAGAAATATTAATTTTTCTCAAATTATGGCAAATGAAGAGTTTTCTGTTTAGGTAAATTGTACATACAGGCCTCTACATGTATACATATACATCTACATGGTAACTTTGCTCCAGTTGTCAGCTGTCATTGGATCATTATGAAACTTGGTACACATGTTTCTTATGATTAGAGGATGTACCTGTGCTATTTTTGACAAGAAATATTAATTTTTCTCCAAATTATGGCAAATGAAGAGTTTTCTGTTTAGGTAAATTGTATACATTGTATGTAGGCCTCTACATGTATACATATACATGTACATGATAAGTTTGCTGCAGTTGTCAGCTCTCATTGGATGATTACGAAACTTGGTACAAATGTTTCTTATGATTGGAGGATTTATTTGTGCTATTTTGAGATGAAATATTAATTTTTCTCCAAATTATGGCAACTGATTGAGTTTTGCGTTTAGCCGAAGTGCACGTACATCTGTACACCACAGTTTGCTGCAGTTGTCAGCTGTCATTGAATGATTATGAAACTTGGTACACCTGTTTCTTATGATTAAAAGAT
>JAVTVY010020541.1:0-81125 GCA_036873755.1 Hanleya hanleyi
ACAGAGGCGCAAGAAGTCGATGCAGATGCTGAGAGCATACCATCTGATTCTGAAAGTTCATCGACTCATACTGAGGGCCCACCCTATGATACGGAGAGCTGGGCCGCTGATAGGCTACGTCCCAGGAAGCCTGAGTGAGGAAGACCTCACCTTTTGGGACCGTATTGTGACAGCGGTTATTATTACTCATGCTACGGCGATCTAAGATATCGGACATTATAACTTACAGCAGGCGTACACCACCATGCTCGCGGACATAGCATAGCATGGTCATGGCTATATATGAACAGTATAGGCTGCTGCCGCTCGCAATGATAGGCAATCCCACGCCTAGGTCCGTCATGAAAACCAAGCGTCACTTGAAAGAGGGTATCGGGGTAACGCCCATCAAGACCGTTTTGAATGCGGTCAAAACGCACAAAGAGCTGTTGCTGTTACGGTAAACTGGACTGTCCGGAGACGCTTAGGGCAAGATAACGAGAGACAAAGAGAGCTATATCGCGCATGCGCGTTGTAATCCACAAAATTCAAAATCCAGTTACCAATAGGGTCTATGTAAATAGACGGTTTAAAAGTATACGTCTGAACTGATATGGCGATTAGAGTGAAGTAATGGTGTTGAATCATTTTCTCTATAAGGCTGTCACGTGAGCAAACTTGGCGGTACTATTTTGTCCGGTCTTATTCCCTGCTCTCTGCTCCGCCCCACTATAACCAGTATCCTTGTCATTTCACATTAGTTTTGTTATGGCGTCTAATCAGATGGTATGCGGACAGTGGGCGTACCTGGAGAGTGAAGCTAGAGAGGAACAATGGATGACCAGCCTCGGGCGTTGGCGTGGGTACGTGAACAAAGAAAACACCTGCGAGATGGCGCCAGAAAAGAAGAAGGGGACAAATGACTTCTGCAATATAGATTCCGATCGCATGTATTACACTGACAATTTAGTTTGGAATTCGATCGGGCATTCATTCGCTTTAAAAAAAAATCACAGGAGCGAGACAATAGCTCCATTTAGTCAATGGTCTAGTTCATTCAATATTCTCCTCACAAGAAAAAGATTTGAGCGCGGGCTCGCTCTCTCTTCAGAAATGTAGCCATGCGCGAATAGACCTGTGGTAGATTTATTTAAACCGAAAGACAATGTGTATTGGGAATCAGCGTGCAGAGCATAGGAAAACACGTGTATATTGGTCTCTCTCTCATTTTCATGCGATATTAAGTACACTAGGTCAATAGAATACTAGGTGAAGAAGTCAAAACTTCACGAGCTCAAAAGTTCACGAGGTTTCCTGATCCCCGATTTCTTTTTCTTGTCATGTGTGTCCGAACTCTCATCTTTACACTACTATGGAATGGAAAATAACATATTATAAAACTTAGTCCTCAGATCCGTTCATCAATTAACTTTCCGTTGATTACTGTGGTAAGTTAGTGTTATTGTTTGCAATAACTTTAAAAAAAAGATGGATGAAAAACATTTTCTTTGTAATAATAAGACCAAAATTATGCAGTTTACCTTAAAATTTAACTGCTCGTTCATTCTGTTCACTTTGAAAGAATTTGGTACGGTACCAATATTTCCATAATATTTCTCTTTAAATTTTGAAAGTGTAACTTTTTGAATTTCTCGAAATTTCCCTTACTGAATACAGAGAACTTGTTTCAAACTTGTAAATGGAATATTACTTGGTGTGAAGGACAAATATGGATATTTTTCGCGCCCTTGGTTATTTGATTTCGTGGTTTAGTCGCGGGAATTCATTAGTTGAAGATTATTTCTGTTAACAGAGAACTTGAAATTCGCATCAACCTGTTGCTCGCGCGATTTAAAAAACAAATGAGTTCCCTGTGCGATTTCAAAATTATTCAATGCGCGATTTTAATACAAAAAGTTTGCGTAATCTTGAAATTCTAAAAACGCGCAGCGCAATTTTAAATTCCTGTACATTTTCAAAACGCGCGTAAACAATAGATGTCGGTGTATCCGAAAGAATTTGGGAGTATGTGTTATTCATTTTCAGTCCAACCTGTAACCATCTGGGTCATCTATACGCGGTAAGACTGACCCTGGGATCGTGTGTATCCATTCTGAGCCTCCTTTCGGCAATTATAACGGAGATTCCCCCGTAAACAACCCCACGTGATGTTGTCAGCCAATCAGGTAAAATCTACCGACGTAACCCCAACGTAACCCGCCATTTTCAAGTCATGTGCTGTTCTACTTCTTCAAAATTACAGACCTACAACACCTCTTGTATGATACGCAAGTTATTCATATCTGTATCTCTTGTAAGCCCAGGCAATATATGTTTCAGAAGTGGTATAAAAAACCTGTAATTTATCAGATTTATGGAGTCCGTTCTCTGCCAGATGAAGACCGAACAGTATACGATAAAGTACCGGATATCGCTCCGCGATAATGGCGACACACGATTCGCAAGCCATCTTATGGATGGCGAAGTGCACGCAAATGTTTTCAATCGTGCAGATGTCCATGGTATAACATTGGAAATGTTGAGAGAAATGTTTGCGAATCCATATTCATGAATTCAATCTGTTTTTAACAGAGATAGTGCGATTGGAATACAACAAAGGAATCACAGAAAACAATTCGTGAGTTGCACGGAAGGTCAGTAGCCGGATTTACTACCGTTTACAGGCGTAAATGAAATGTTACCGATCGCGATCGATAATCAAGTTCCAGGGGAGGTAACCAGACTATTATCGTCGGTTGAGACCATCAGCACTCAACAGTTGAGATTTAACGTAGAGTTAGTTCCCTCAAGGATAGCTCTTTATCGGGAAGAGGGGAAAACTAGTATCAACGAGAAATGACACCGAGGAGAATTTTTTGTTTTAATATTTCGTGATTTATAAGTTGTACTACTTTATATTCCCTTCATGAAGCGGTGAAACTGTTAACAATAGGAAGGCCTTCAAAATGATGCAAATTACAGATTTTCAGAGTAAGTATTTTGGTGAATTTTTAAATTACGATGACGTGTTCCAAACCGGGTGGCAAACGTGCACAGTCTGTTGACGATGACAACGTGGTCACTTTCACAGAATACCTGTTGTTTGGATGGTACCGTTATCTTATCTCAAACTCAACAGATTATTTGCTGTTCAGTTGGCATAAGAAAAGGGTCAAGCAAATTCCCACTTTCAGACAGAATATCGTTTTGCTAGCATTTTGCCTCCACCAGGTCCGAATTAAGAGTTTAGAAAGAGTTGTCTCCCATATATAAAGCGTTTGCAGTGCAGTTCAAACTTCAGATTTTCGAATAAGAAGAAGACAGAAGAGGACAACCGTGGTATACTAAAAGAATTTTCCCAGCCCTTGCCATCTTTTGCCAATTCTTCTTACACGTAATAGCTTGGAGTATGGTCATGAAACTTCACCCACATGTTAATCTATACACGAGAAATAAATAATATGAATGTATATATACATATATGTTCATTCTTTACTTAAGCTTCGTTTTATACACTGCCAATAGGCGTTGAGATGACGTCATCAGAAGTATCAGTTTGACTTTGTGACCATACCTTATGTATAGAATGGGTGCTGCCTTGGTCATGGTGCCCAAGGCCAAAAGTTGATGTGCATTTCTTCAGTGAGTTGATTCATATTTCATTAATGTTTTCATAATTAAAGATAGAGATATTGTGCCGGAATTGACTGGAAGAATTCTTTGGACTGTTTGAAGAACTGGGAAAATAATATTCATAATTTTAGCTAAGCATCCATTCATCCCTTATAACAATGGCAACTTTTAGTACTCTTTAAATTAGAATACAAAATAAAGGGAACAAACATGGACAGCCTAGGAAACTTCCTAGCATTAGATTTAAAAATTGAAGATCTCCCTGTCACACTTATAAATATATACGGACCAAACGAAGACGAACCAGACTTTTTTGAACAAATTACGCGAATAATAGATGAATTTAATAACGATGTAGTTTTAATATGCGGCGACTTCAACCTGATACAGATACCAGAGCTAGATACGAACAACTACATACACATAAACAATCCGAATTCAAGAAACAGAGTTCTAGAAATCAAGGATCAAATTGGACTCGTCGATCCATTTAGGACACTTCATCCGACACTGAAACGCTACACTTGGCGGAGGAGAAACCCACTGAAACAAGCGCGTCTTGATTTTTTTTTGATATCAGAGTCTATAATAAAAGACATAAAAGAGGTGACCATTGAATCTAGCTACAGATCTGATCATTCAGGTGTTCTGATAAAACTACAGGTGAACAAATTCATAAAAGGCAAAGGTCTCTGGAAGTTCAATAACAGTCTATTGACAGACAAAAAATATTGTGAACGAATTCGACAAGTGATTTCTGACGTAAAACAACAATACGCCGTCCCGGTCTATAATCAGGAACAAATTAATGTAATCGGCAATGCTGACATACAATTTACTGTAGACGACCAACTTTTTCTGGAAACCCTCTTAATGACAATTAGGGGCTGTACAATATCACACTCGACCTTTCGCAAAAAAGAAAAAACTGAAAGCGAAAAAAACTTAATCAAAGATATTCAGCACATCGAGAATATGGAGTCCATACCCTTCGAACTTCTGGAGGTAAAAAAAAAAGAACTCGACGATATCCGTAAACAAAAACTATACGGCCATTTTGTCAGATCAAGAGCTCAATGGATTGTAGAAGGAGAGAAACCCTCCAGCTATTTCTGCAGACTTGAGTCCCGAAATTATGTCAATAAAACTATTCCTAAACTTGTGACCAATAATGACATTATTACTGATCAATTTGAAATATTATCTGCTGCTAAAAACTTTTATGCAGGCCTGTACTGTAGAAAGGAAATGGAAGAACCTACCAGAAATCTCGACACCATCCGACTCGAGAACATAACAGTACCAATTCTCCATAAAAATCAATCTGAGAAATTGGAAGGACTTTTGACTCTCCAGGAAGCTACCAACTTTCTTAAGAAGATGAAAAATAATAGAAGCCCTGGATCCGATGGTTTCACAACGGAATTTTTAAAGTTTTTCTGGGAGGACTTGGGTATGTTTGTAGTGCGGTCAATAAATTATGGCTATCAAACGGGACAGTTGTCAGTCACACAAAGACGGGGTATCATAACATGTATACCAAAGCCAGACAAACCAAAACAATTCATGAAAAACTGGAGACCTATTTCATTATTAAATGTAACCTATAAAATTGCCTCAGGATGTATTGCCGAAAGAATTAAATGTGTTTTAAAGACCTTAATATCAGAAAACCAATCTGGATTCATGAGCGGGAGATATATAGGTGACAATATAAGGCTGATATACGACCTGATGCACTATACAGAACAAGAAAATGTACCTGGTCTACTCCTTTTGGTTGACTTTGAAAAAGCCTTTGACACCGTCTCTTGGTCTTTCATCTCGGATGTTTTAACTTTTTTCAATTTCGGCCCCTCTATAAAACAATGGATCAATGTTTTCTACAAAAACATATCGGCGTCTGTCATTCAAAACGGCTTTCTTTCTGAGTTCTTCATTGTCACAAGGGGGTGTAGACAAGGAGATCCCCTGTCTCCGTATCTATTCGTCTTATGCGCGGAAATTCTTTCCATTCTAACCAGACAAAATGTTGATATAAAGGGTATACAAATAGGGGATATAGAATACAAAATCAACCAATATGCAGACGACACCACGTTTATACTAGATGGGTCTGCTAAATCGGTGGAAGCTACTCTCAGACTATTGGATAAATTCGCAGAAATCTCTGGACTAAAACTTAATACAACAAAAACAAAAGCTATATGGATCGGCTCCAAAAAATTCAGTAAACAGGTGTTCCATCATAGATGGAAACTAGAATGGGGATGTGAACAATTCACCTTGCTTGGTATACAATTTTCAATCAATCTAGCTGAAATGGTATTACTAAATTACGAACCAATTTTAAAGAATATCCGGAGTACCTTAAGACAATGGTCCCAGCGAATTTTAACCCCTATTGGAAAAATCACTGTCCTAAAAACGTTAATAATCTCCAAACTCAATTATATGTTCTTGGCCATTCCAAACCCCCCAGATTCAGTCATAAAAGAGTTAAATACAATGTTCTTTCATTTTATTGGAACTCTACAGTTGACAAAGTCAAAAGATCCCAATTAATACAAAATTACGAGAATGGTGGACTGAAAATGGTCGACATTAACAATTTCATGCTGGCTCTGAAGTCGTCCTGGATTCGAAAGTTACTCTCTGGAGCATGTAATTGGGTCCCATTAATAAATTTATCCATAGATGGTCTTGAGTATCTGGGCGACTTCGGAGCCAACTTTGTGCCTACTTTGATGAATAGATGTAATAATGTATTCTGGAGGGATGTGTTGGGCGCATGGAGCAAGGTCACACAGAAAAATAAACCAAAATATATACACGAAATAGCAAATGTAAACATATGGAAGAACGATGATATTATGGTGAACAACACGCCGGTGTATTACCGGCACTGGTATGAAAAAGGTGTGAAATGCGTCATGGATCTAATCAATATTGAGAAAGAGAACAAACCCTACTTCTCCCTGGAAGAATTTATCGATATTTATAACATTAAAACAAATTTTCTGGAATACCATGGAGTAATTTCGGCAATCGAATCAATGAAAAAAAGATTAATAACCGATGTAAAAACAAAAATTACTACTGTACGACCGTATGTTCCATTTGATCTACACATCCTTTCAAAATCAAGCAAAGGTAGTAAAGATATGTATAACGTTCTTATATCCAAGTCTACCAGACCCAGTTCACAAGTTAGATGGGAATCGATAATGAATATACAGGAAATTAAATGGAACGAGGTTTATCAACTCCCATTCAAAACCACCTGCTGCTCAGTGTTACAATACTTACAATTTCGTATTAACAACAGAATACTGGCAACAAACTGCTATCTGAAAAAAATTGGCATTCAAGATAATGACTTATGTTCCTTTTGTAGTGACCATCTTGAAACTATAGAGCACGTCTTTTGGGACTGCGAGAAGATCCGCCGTCTTTGGCGGGACATCGAGGCATGGTTACATACCACAACAAACTTGCCGATCGCATTGACGGCAAAAAATATTATATTCGGAGAAACTATGACAACAGATTTTTCAAAAATACTCAATCTCATTATACTCGTCACTAAACGCTATATTTACAAATCTAAATTTGAAAGACAGTCTGTTTCCATTTTGGCAATTCAAAACATCATAACTCAGCGGTACTCCATAGAAAAATATATCTCGATGAAAAAGTCAAATCTTCAGAAGTTCAACCTTCTATGGGAACCATGGCTCCATGCCGTCACCAAAGCAGAAAATGATTCTGATGAAAACGGTTAACAGGAATAATTGTATAAATGTTCAATTGTCTCTTATTGTTACACCCCTACCGTACTGGTATATAGTAAAATCTGTGTGTGCCTATATATGTATACTATATGTACTACTATGTCAACCTGTCAAGTAATCCAAAGAAGTTATATTGCATTGGAGAGTGAGGAGTTATGATTTCAATATATGTATATATGTATGTATGTGCGTGCGTGTGTGTGTGTGATCGTCCTTATAATAATGCCAAATAACAACTTATATTTGATTTGTTCATATTGTATGTCATTCTACTTGTATGTATTATGTGGCAATTTAATGGCAATAAAAATATATGAATATAAAAAAAAAAAAAAAAAAAAAAAAAATATTATGACTGAATCATGGTAACAGATATTCAAGGGTATATTTGTCTACACTAAACTGAAGGAGACCCATGATGCATATTATATTATGTTGTAAAACTTCACTTGCTAATCTCGATTATGTTGCTTATTGAGAAAATAAATGAAGTTATGAAAATAAATTTAGTATGATTGCCCATTTCCCTCAAATTAGAAATATTTTCAGCAGCTAAAGTTAAACCAATCATAACAATATATAACACTATGGTATCGTTGTAATATCACCCAGGTATTGATCTTTGGTTAAGAATGTAATGAGATACATATATACCTGTTCTTTGTGTTATTCTGTATGCAGTTCATTCTGTATGTATTTTATACATGTACTACATATACCAGAAGTGGAATTCAAATTTGAATAAAATAATCAAAATTTAAAAAACAAAAAAACAAAAAAACAAAAAAAAACTTTTAGTACTCTTAGTAATAAACACATACAAAGTTTTGTCTATAGAGATGAACAATATATATTTATAGATTTTGTTTCACATTCTGCTTCATAAATGCAGTATCAAAAGTATTCAACTCGTAGTCGAAATTGGGGAAAACAGCTAAAATATTACACCATTTCACCTTCAAATATGGCCGCCGCCTGACAGAATCTGGTCACAAATCCAGACACTTTTGACGCTTCCATAAATTCAATGATGACAAGTTATATGCTGTTTTATATCATATCGTACTTGATTTGTGGAGAACTTATCTGTGCTTTAATTTGTTTACGTGTAAATATTTTATTTAAAAATCACCTGCTATGCCTACTGCCAATTAAGGGTACAGGTGTGATAAGTCAAGTAGTGCCTAGAACTCGAAATATTATTCAAAACATTGTTAATATAAATTTTTCATTTCATTGTCCTGTTACGTGTAATATATATATGAATTTGACTTCATTATTGGGTTAATATCATTCCAGTTGTATTGCTTACCACTGGTTCAATTTGACACAGACTTTAGAGCTATCATACTTAATGGGCATATTACAGCTGTGCATTCCAATTGAATATGTTCAAAATAACTTAAATGAACAAAATAAATATGAATATGAAATCAATTTTTCCATATTTTTTATTTTGATGTCCTGTTATGGTTGTGAAGATATTTGGATTTAACAAAAGATTTAATTTAAATGTTTTTAAATGCTATTTTCAAAAAAGTATTGAACTTATCATGACTTACTTCATCATTTCCTGTAGAAGACCACTCATCAGGAAATCAATATCTCAGTTTTATCAATTTTGGTCTAGTTCTCATTCTATTGACATTTAATGGAATATTTCATTACAAAATCGAGCATCTCACAGTTTTAAACTTTGAAGTTGATTTAAATGTCAATAAAATAAGAACTAAACGAAAAATGACAAAACCGAGACCCTGATTTCTGTTGCAGTTATCTTTTACAGGAAATGGTGATGTAAGTTAAGTTTAATACTTTTTTTACTAGCGATTTTTTTTTTTTTTAATTATTTTCAAAGAATTTGAATATCTTCACAACCTAAACATTTTCAGTGAACACATTTATATATTTGGAATCCTTAAGAAATGCATTTCCAACAAATATTTACATTACCATAGCTATGAGGCATACTTTTAGCTGTATGAAGACAAATTCTAGAGGATGTGTAAAAGTGTCTGAAGAAGGGCTCAGTATCCTTAAGGGCTTCTACAGTGCTGTGTAACTCACTGCTAAGTTTACTACACATATTTAGTTGCATACAGTACTCAGTTGCTAGTCCACTCATAAATATTAATGCTATTATTTTTACTTCAGAGATTGGTGTGGGACTGGCAGGTTTTGGTGTGGCTTTCCTCATACTGGGCGTGCTATTTTTCTTTGATAAGGGATTACTAGCTATTGGAAATGTGAGTAAATTTAAAATCATAATCAGCAACATATTCTTCCTCTCTCACTTGTTTTACTTTAATAAATTTATGTACAGTTTTTATTGCGCCCGTAGCTTTAGCTGAGGAAAGCTCGATATAGGAATCTAAATGATGTCTATGGATGTCCGAAAAAGTTAAATTTTTTCCTGTCCACAGCTTCTCAGCTTCATCTTCTGTCTTCTGAACTAAGTCCAGCCCAACACCCCCCCAACCATCACATATTCTGGAACTTAGATCATGCTGCACTTATTCAACCCCTGCACTACCTTCAGGAGGATGTCCCCACCCCTGGGGCAGCAAATGTTAAAGTTTTGTCTCCACCAAGCCCACCCTCTATCTCCAAAACTAACCCTCGCCTGACCCTCATATTGCATTCGAACTTACGTATCTGATATATCTTAAAGAGGTAGTAGCGTCATTTAGAAAAATATTCAGCAAATAACATATTTCGATAAAAGTTATTTAGTAGTTGAGATCAACGATGATGAACGTTTTTCTAAGACCTCATTTTTTAATATCACGGGCTTTAAAATCACACTTTTGACATTCTCTCAAAAACGTGACAGTACCTGCACTCGGCTCCAGTGCCTGAGATGACGTCAAAAAACGCGCATTGGCATTTCGGGCATGATGCTTTGCAACGTCATACTCGATCTTAGAACTTTTATTGCACTGTGACGGCTTCTAACATGACGTCATGAACACCTGGTCACGTTATACGACGTCATCTCAGTCATTTCCCATTTTATTTGGTTCACTTGACCGAATTGAAGAATCTTACAATATTGGTCCCTATAAGAAATACAAGACTTCACGACTTGAAAATCTTCTGGCAAATGTTGCAAATGATCATGCTGTTACCCAAATAATTAAAATCACGCTACTACCTCTTTAAAGGAAGTTGAAATTTGTGTGTTGTGTAGTCTCCAATGTTGGTATAATTCTGCCACCCCTCAATCATGTCAATGAATTGCAACCCCAAAAGGGTTCGATTTATCAGGCTTAATATCCCCATGCATTGGATTACTTTCAACTTAATTCCATGTATGAAAAATATCCACTTTTCAGAGAGAATTTCATGTCACGATGCATATCATACTTGGAGTAATCCCAAATTTACACATTCCACAAAATAATCACTAATTCTTAGAGTTGTTTTCTGTTTTACCAATATCCAACATTGTGACTGAACTGAAATAAAATGTGTTTATATCTTTTCAGATTTTGTTCGTCAGTGGACTTGCATTTGTTATAGGATTAGAAAGGACTTTCAGATTTTTCTTTCAAAGGCATAAATTGAAGGCGACAGGCTTTTTTGTGGGAGGAATTGTAATAGTTTTAATAGGATGGCCAGTCATAGGAATGTGTCTAGAAATGTATGGATTCTTCCTCCTCTTTAGGTAAGCATCATATTCAATTCCAGCAGTTTAATCATATAAATGGTTCTTCAAATCAGTACTAACGCTGCCTCCCATTATTCTTATAGAACAGGAAAACACATACTCCTGATCTTATCACAGAATGAAAGGATGTTTCAAAGGATGACAATCCTTCACAAGATATCTTCAATTGTTTGTACAATTCACTTTAGAAAGCTACATCCCTACACACTAATGTCTACATAGTATTCATGGAAGATGAAAGTAGATTTGCATTCACTATTACAACTGTATTTGGAACTATGATGTATTTGGAATGAAATGAGTGTTTGAGAAGTGTTGGACTAACTTCATCTCTATGCTTGTATTTCAGTGGCTTCTTTCCAGTAGCTATAAATTTTCTCCGTAGAGTTCCTGTTGTTGGAACATTGTTAACCTTACCCGGTATTCGTTCAGTAAGTATGTCTTCTGAGAACTTTCCCAAAGTCTTGCCTGTTAGAATTCAAATTTCAGTTCAGTACTACAACATCAAAAATAATTTCTTGTGCTAGCAACATGGTTAACTAATTAGAATATAACTTTCTAGTATTTCAATATAAATGACCTTTCATACTTGCCAGTATAGTAGTCTTTAAACTACTAATCACACAAATATTTTATTGAATGGATAAACTGGACATCGTCAATTACCTCTAACCTACATTTTTGGATTCATTTGTAGATTGCAGATCGTCTGGGAGAGTCCAATTCAATGGTATAGTGCCCAAATTTAGATGAAAACATTTGCTCATGTACAATAATAGGTGACACTCATCTCCGATTCAAATGGCAAATAAATGAGTGTTTACTACATATGTGTCAAAAGTGGTTTAAGTCCATGGGGCACAATACACAAACTTGGCACCAAAGTATTAGTAGAACAGTTGTCCAAAATTTATTTGACTCTGATGAGGCAATGGATGAGTTGCCCAAATGTATTGGATGTTTCCACAATGCAGACAGGAGTTTTCTCTCACCGTTCAATCCGGATGGCAAACTTTGTCTTCCATTTATCTGGATATCTATGCTATTATTATCCTGACCATCATGACTTTGTCATGTGTTTCTCTTGCTCATGTCAAGTTCTGAAATTGACTGACTAAACATGTAATGAGATTACATCCAGGGTAACGTTCATTTTGTGAATAGGGGACCTACATACCAGTTGTAACAGGAGATATCCACCTGCAAAAAGGAGAGAAAACATAATTTCTGGATTCTCATCCTCGAAGATGAACATATTGAATGAAGCAAATAAATGATGCTCGGGTTGAAAGAGAAGTATATTTACTGCTAGTATCACCTGTCCAGGTACACAAATGTGATATCCATTTTGTGTAACCAGGCTAGCAGTTTTCAATAATGTAAATTATTCATTTATATAATTATATATGCATATAATTTTCTAACTCTTGTAAAAATGTTTTAACAACATTTTTCAACCTTGGAGAAATATGAAATATTCCTCCTTTAAATTGCTCACTGCTTTATCAGTGGGAACTATATTTGTGGGAGATATTGAGCCAAAAATCTAACTGACATAGACGGGACAATGGCAATCCCAATATGCTGTTCTACCATGCTGTTTTCATACTGCAGTGATTCCAGCTGTTTGGGTAGTAGTTTTGACAGTTCTTCACCACGATTTGCCACTGTGATAAGCACTACATAAAGCAACCCAGACTGTCGGTGCCTAATCACTGGAGCTTGAAAACCAGCAGTATAACATCATTATTATATGATCATGTCTGGATAAATGCTTGTGTAGAAAGAGTGGATATCAGAATCATGCTTAGTGAAAATGTATACAGGTCTCCCTTGAAGTAAATTTTTCTATAGCTGGGAGGTATAAATGGAAGAAGATGCAAGAAAATGTTTTTGATAAAACCTACGGGCACAAGTTCATAACTTGTCTTCATACATCATATATACTTCATAATAAATCATCCTCGCAAACCAGTCTATCGATCGATTGGTTAGGATGAATACACTGGTTTGGTTAGTTACCCATTCCAGTTCTGGATATAAATAGATCAAGGGATTTCTTCTATAAATCAAACCAATCAGTGAACGGGCTAAGCTTGCTGATTATGCCAATCCACTGTGATGTTTGAGATGTGACAGGTTTGAATTTCATGAATGGGCAATCTACTTTGATGTCCAGCTGAAATAGACATCGGAAGTCAAAGCAAAGACCACAGACTTGGGATACCGACATGCTGATTCAAAACAAGCATGGGAGATGAAATGTACGAGATTGTATAATAGAGGCATCGACTCGAACTCATTCAAATCACCAAAAATGTCCAGGTTACCTGGACTTGTGAAAATGTAATTAACCTGCTTGTCAACTTGAAAAAATAGGTCAAAATGCTACTACTTATATTTGTGCTGTGTATGTTTATCAAAAGTCAATTACTAGATTTTGCTTCCTGGCCATGTACAGCCTGTTTTGTGGTCATGGGTGGACTTTTATCACAGTTACCAAATATTTGTTACCAACTTACAAATACCATGTATGTTTTATCACTTCCACATTTCCTTTTGTACAAGACCAGCTTGAATAGTATGTCATCTGTTCATGACATCTATTGATTGTATATAACGATCAAACAGAATACCACTTGGCACACAGTGTGTATAGGAGTTGGGCACTTTTATATTTCATGTATCCGATTCCTATGTTGACACAAAGCCCAATCTAAAATGTTACTTTTTATTTTAATTTCTATAATTGGTAATGTATACTGAGATTATGTGTACTCATGGTCTGTCTGTTAGTTAATTCAAACTGAGTAATCTCTCTCTCTATTCTCTCACAGGATATGGCTTAACCTCATGCATGCAGTTCTACACTAACATTGCTAGCTGTCAGTAAGTAACATCATCCAACTGGTTATGGTGTTTACGATGTTGCATTTAATTGTTGTAAGCATACAGGTATAAATGTGATGGAAGTAGGTGTGTGCTTCTGAGAGGAGTGGGAGGGTTTGTGTCCATAAAATATGTATGCCTCAAAACCAAAATACTGGACCGTCCACTCTGTAGGCTGAATTCGATGTGATATACATGGAGCTGAATTTTAACATTCTGATCCCCTCTCTTCCCTCCCTCTTCAAGCATATATACTTATGTATAAATGAGTAACAACGGGTGGCACCTTTGAGACTAAGTTGAAGTGCCACCTTTTGTTATTCATTTATACTGCACACTAACACAGCTAAACCCGATTTCTATTATACTTTATGGATGTCATCCATAAAATATGTATCATGTCCTCATAAGAATCTGCAGAACTATAAACATTCGGAGCAAACCTGCATGAATGTCAAATGTATATTTTCATCACCCATCATTGATCAATGTTCCCATAGTTAATAAAGGTTAAACCTTAATTCTCTCTCTCTCTCTGCTAATACTACAGCTAGAGGGATTCTACTGCAATCAAATGATCATGATGATGGCTAAAGGGATTGGTGGCTGGTAATATTGAAATACTATATATTAAAAAAAACCTGCACCCCTGCCACAAACAACCCCACCTCTTCCCTCTCCTCTTCTGGTCCACCACACTCTCCTTCTCTTCTGGTAACTCCAAATTTGATTTAGTCAAGGGTAGAATTTCATCTTTGGTTCCATTGTTGCTTATGTAATAGTTGGAGATATTTAGGTGACTGGGACTTGCTATCATAAATGTTGACAGTTCTCATCATTTGAAACAGTTCCACTACATTGGATCTGATGTTGGATAGTGAAGAACATAAGATAACTATATTTCCAATTAAATATTGTCTGTCGAATTCCATTTATTCCTCATCAACGTTGCAAACTTGCAGGCTTTCAACATTGCACTCAAATAACTATGCATCAATTCCTCCCAAGATAACCTGTCTGAATGATCAGATATCATTGTGTCCCGATATTTTTTGAGGATATTTATCATGCTTCAATGGAGATGTCATTTTTGCTTTTTTTCATTTAGGTAGACCTGTGTCATGTCAACAAATGGTGTACGTGTATCTTTGAATACCAACGTCATATCACTGGATTTTCATTTTGTTTCATTTAGTTTCAGTTCCTTGTATATTTGTAGAACTCTCACTATGTACATACGAAGTATACATTTAGCATTGTATGTTCTCTACGCTGTCGTTCAGATATAAAGTATGTAATTTGTATTTAACAAATGATTTCAATAAAACATCAATGTATATATACACACCATAATACCAGATGTTCCATTTTTATTGGTGTTTCTTGCAGTTTTTTGTTGCACAACTTTGGTCAAAATGGTTATATGAGAAGAAGTTAACGGACTTCTGATTGTATATAGGTGATTGATAACTTTATTCAGTCGCATCATCTCTATAGTTATGGTTCGTCTGACAAAGTCGAGACATGACAGAAGACGAAGACGGAGAGCAGCCGCTATCAACAGCATTCGTGATCTCCTGACCTTTCCGAATATGCCCATATTTCAGAGACTTAAACGCTAGGCAGCATGTGTAACCAAGTTTACATGACTTAGTTCGTTCCGAAGCAAACAAAGCCATGTAAACTTGGCTAGGCAGTGTGTCGTATATTTCTTCCCAGATATTTTTGTGCTTTTCAATCTCATGATTAAAGACAGATTCCGGCCAGAATGAACCAGAAGTTTTAAGACCTCCCTTGTATTTGAAACTGGTGAACTGGATGAGCAGCAGGTGTTTTGTACCATGTCTGTTGCCACAAGGGGAAGATTAATTTCATCTACATGATGGCTGTATAGGGCTAGTCACACCTGTCCAGCTAATCATATTGCAGTTAGTTATATCGTCGCTATATGGCCGAAATACTGCTGAACTCTACGTTAAACCCAATTCAATCCTTCAAATTATGATGCCGCCGGGAATTTAGATAAAGTGTCCAGGTAGTGGATTCCACGAGAAAATAAAGTGGGAAGTGTGGCCAATTTTTGTGAATCTGAATGGGTTCTAATAATGATATACGATGTATATAAATGTTTTGCAGATCCACTCTACAGGACTGTGTTTCAAGTCAATCAAACAATGGTGATTAATCGTTTCCACACGATACCGTATACCACTGTACACCGCTATACCTATGTACAGTAATATACGGTAGCGTGTGGTAACAACATCAATTAATCAGCTTTGTTTTATTAATCAGCATTGTTTGATTGATTCGAGAGACGGTCTGTGGCAGATCTGCGCGCTAGGCTCTTAAAATTATCGGCGCATGTAGTGTGGACTTGTGAAGGCTGCTTTAGTGAGGGCCATATTTTGGGAAGATCGTGACACGCTGGGCCAAAGCACCAAACTTGGCACACCCATCACTTGAGACCTGTAGAACAATATCAGAAGGGGTGTCCGCTGCTCTAGGCTCTGTGATGCCCTCTGACCCCCCAAAGGGCATCTGAGTGACAATATTGTTATTCAAAGAATAGTTAGCCTCGTTATTTTTATTATCCTTCAGGCTGGGAAGCTGAAACTTGCCACACTGTATCACTGGTGCAAGCGCTACCAGAAATGTCACAAAATCCAAGATGGCAGCCATGATGACATCATTTTTCAAAAATAAGCGATTTTGTGGACGATAGTAGTATATATTACTGATTTAAACTCAGGTTGACCTCATTAATTGTTCCCCGGGTAAAATTTGAGGTGGAACTTGATCATGTGATCGTTGGGGAGGAAAACTACCTTCAACACAGAAGAGTTCCAATCTAGGGGGGAGGTAAAGGGCCCCTGGGCATGTATTCTTCCGCGGTGATGCGGTCTGGTGGTGATGCGGTCGCGGGAAAAAGCTTCCGCGGAGAAAAAGTAGTCCCCAGACTTCAAATACGCTGCATGGTCCGATTGGGTCGAGTGCGGTATCAAAGTGAAGCATTCGTGAAGGGGCATCCAGTCATGGGTGGGTGTATGTAAAATTAGGATTTTTTCCCGAAACTATAAAAGCGGAACATGGACTTTACCCCTAAAATAGGGGAAAACACTTATCAACCCTAGCCAAAAGGGCTAATATCGGTCCCTGGGCTTATTGGGACCTGCCTATCAAGTCAATGGGGTGGGTGCATGTAAAATTAGGATTTTTTCCCGAAAATATAAAAAGCGGAACACGGACTTTTACCCCTAAAATAGGGGAAAACCCCTATCAACCCTAGCCAAAAGGGCTAATATCGGTCCCCGGGCTTATCGGGGCCTGCCTATCAAGTCAATGGGGTGGGTGCATGTAAAATTAGGATTTTTTCCCGAAACTATAAAAAGCGGAACACGGACTTTACCCCTAAAATAGGGGAAAACCCGTATCACCTCTAGCCAAAAGGGCTAATATCGGTCCCCGGGCTTATCGGGGTCTGCCTATCAAGTCAATGGGGTGGGTGCATGTAAAATTAGGATTTTTTTCCGAAAATATAAAAAGCGGAACTCGGACTTGTACAATATACAATATAAGGCAAAAATCACCGAGGTCTGTATATAGGCTCATACTGGCTATATGGGGGGAGGGGTGGTCAAAAAATTTGGTGGACTTTACTATGGGTTGTGGGGTCTCGTTTTTCTCGTCTCGCCGAGAAAAAGACAATGGGAGGGGTCCCGGAGCGAATGGGTGAAATTTTTGGGAAAAGTCACCGAGGTCTGTATATAGGATCATACTGGCTATATGGGGGGAGGGGTGGTCAATTTTTTTGTGGGCTTTACTATGGCTTGTGGGGTCTCGTTTTTCTCGTCTCGCCAAGAAAATGACAATGGGAAGGGTCCCGGAGCGAATCGGTGAAATTTTTGGGAAAAGTCACCGAGGTCTGTATATAGGCTCATACTGGCTATATGGGGGGAGGGGTGGTCAAATTTTTTTGTGGGCTTTACTATGGCTTGTGGGGTCTCGTTTTTCTCGTCTCGCCGAGAAAAACACAATGGGAGGGGTCCCGGAGCGAATCGGTGAAATTTTTGGGAAAAGTACCGGGTAGGCCTGTATATAGGCCTGTAGGCTGGCTATATGGGGGTATAGGTTCAACCTGGGAAATTCACACACGTTCATTGTGATATGGGTTGCTTGGATTTGTTTTTCACGTCTCGTCATTTAGAACACGATGGGAAGGGTCTCGGAGCGCAACGGTGAAATTTTTGGAATTGACCGAGGCCTGGGTAGGCTCATATAGACCCATACAGGCTATCGGGGTATAGGCCCATACTGGGTGGACGTTTTGGGGTCTAGGTGAGCCCCTAATGATCCTATGGTGTCGTGTGAGGTCTTATTTTGAAGCTCTCGTGGAGGAGCATCCGACTGGTAGTTCGTCCGTTTTCAATATTCTGCGCATGCGCAGTCTGGTCGTAGTATAGAAAGCAGGCATTTTGGGGGGTATGTGGGTGTGTGTTTGGGGTAGAGATGGACCGCTATGGGTCCGAATGGGTCGTCGAAGGTGTCAAAGTGAAGCCTGTGTGGGGTAGAGCCAGAGTGGCGTGTTTTTAAATGCAAGTCGCGTCAAACTGCGCATGCGCAGTTGGTTGTAGTAAGTAAAGTGGCCATTTTGGAGCAGTGCAGGAAGGTATTTGGTGTCGAGATGGACCATCCTTGGTCCGAATGCGTCCTGGGAGGTGTCATTTTGTAGCTCTCGGGGTGTACATCCCGATTTGAGGGATGTTCACGTCATCTGTGACGTTATTGGTGACGTCATCAGTACGAGTAGTAGCCAAAGTGAACATTTTGGGGCAGTGAAGTAAGGTATTTGGGTAGAAATGGACCACTATTGGTCCGAATGCGTTCTGCGAGGTGTCATCTTGTAGCTTTCGGGGTGTACATCCCGATTTGAGGGATGTTCGCGTCATCTGTGACGTCATCGGTGACGTCATCAGTAGGAGTAGTAGCGAAAGTGTACATTTTGGGGCAGTGAAGGAAGGTATTTGGGGTAGAGAGGGACCATCCTTGATCCGCCTGCGTCCTGTGGGGTGTGCATTATACTGATATCTTTCCTGTATTATACCATATCTGTCCACTGTTATACAATATCTGCCCTGTATTATACCAAATCTGTCCTGTATTGTGTCATATTTGTCCTGTATTATACAATGTATGTTCTGTATTATACCAATTCTGTGCTGTATTATACAGTATCTGTCCTGTATTATATCAAATCTGTGCTGTATTATACCATATCTGTCCTGTATTGTATCATATATGTCCTGTATTATACAATATATATTCTGTATTATACAATCGCATAGCGGTTGTCATGAATAACAACAAGTTCAGCAATGTTCATACAGTTTATTATCCCCAATGTTACATCATACCCAGGCTGGGGGAGCCGCCCTGGGTATGTTTAGTATGTTCACAGCAAAACAAATTGAAATATCAAACACCATGTTTTATTATTTAACGCACCGTCACATTAGGTACAAGTGTTTACTGAGCTCAAGTCAACGATCAGCATGTAGACATATAGAGTATGTACGGCATGTTATGGTATTCATCAGTGCACGAGTGAATGCATTCATCCGATGGGAAGATTCCGTAATTTGGTCACGAAAAACGTAACATTGGTCACCCTCTCCACGAACCATTGGGTGTTGGGGCGTTGTTGTTGGGCCCATTCCAAGGGATCCACGGTGTCCAGTTTCTCCAGCATCGTCTCTAGCGAGGCCCGGTTAATGATGGTAAACGGTTGGTCAAATACCCGAATGTTACTGCTCGGGTAGAAGTATCTGACTTGATCTGTCTCCTTATGCTGCAGCACATAACCAAACGCCAGATTTAATTTGAACGACGTAGCTTGGTCATTGAAGATGGCTTCCATGTAGCTGCGTAGACGGGCGAGATCGGTCAGTCGGAAATTGTAGATATCTTGAATAGGGCGATGACGGTGGAAACCATGCCGTATCATGGGCCAATGGCGCCGATAGATGTCACTCACTGGATGGGCGTCCTGTAACAGATCGCTAGGAACAGCCACTGCATCTTCCAGAAAATGTTCGATGTCGTCAGGCGTATGACTCGAAACCGTAACGCTGGGGTCCGGCTGGATATCCAGGCCCTCCTGGACTGTGGGTATAGGCGGGCTCTTCGTCATCGCATCACCACTGGCGTTCGTCTCCCCGGGTTCATCTTCACTGGGTCTGACCTTCCGCAGCTCCTCTTTAGTGGAAAGTTGTCGCCCAAACGGTAGAGACGGGGCATGAATCAAACGTTGGTGCTGTCTTAACCAACTGGGTCGTTTGAAGAGTCGACCACAATAGTTACATTGTACCGTCGCACCCTCGTGGAGTGCCCTCTCATGGCGCAGTAAATTATCCTCCCGATTGAATGACCGTGCGCAGATTATACAAGTATACCGTGCATCGTTGTGGGTGGAGGCCTCGTGACGTCGTAAACTATCTATAAGAGTAAACTGCTTCTGGCAAGTTGTGCAAGTGAACATCTTGGTGGTTGACAGAGTGTCGGATGAAACGACCAGGCCGCTATCCTCGTGGAGTGCCCTCTCATGGCGCAGTAAATTATCCTCCCGATTGAATGACCGTGCGCAGGTTATACAAGTATACCGTGCATCGTTGTGGGTGGAGGCCTCGTGACGTCGTAAACTGTCTATACGAGTAAACTGCTTCTGGCAAGTTGTGCAAGTGAACATCTTGGTGGTTGACAGTGTCTGATGAAACGGCCAGGTCGTTTCCCTTTTATAGCAAGCTAGCTGTTGATCTATTTTTAGCACACTCAGTTCAACTACCCCAAGTCGAGGACCGAGATGTATTGGTGTACGACTGAGCTGTATTGCGCGCGCGCGCGTGTGTGTGTGCGCGTGTATGTGTGGGCAGTGGGTTTTCCATCCGGGACCTTGTCAACATCCGAGTTTCCCAGTGGGTTCTCCCATCCGGGTACTGTGGTTTTACATCCGGGTCTTCATCTTACATCCGGGTTTTCCATGTTTATGGTCACGTGACCGGAACCGGAAGTTGTCACAAGACAGGTGGGACCCACTTGCGTCTGTGTGTATGTGTGTGTGCTTGCGTATGAGTGTGCACGTGTGTGCGTGTTTGTGCGTGTGCGTGCATGTGCGTGTGTGTGTTTATGCGTTTGTGAGTATGTGTCTGTGATTGCGCGCGTGCATGTGCGTGTGTGTTTATGCGTATGTGTGCGTGTGTATGCGTCTGTGTGCATGTGTGTGCGTGTGTGTGGGTGTTCGTGCATGTGCGTGTATGTGTGTATGCGTCTGTGTGCGTGTGTGTGTGCTTGCGTGTGTGTAGTCGTGTGTGCGTGCGTGTGCGTGCGTGTGTGTGTGTGTGTATGCCTCTGTGTGTGTATGTGTGTGTGCTTGCAAGTGTGTTTACGCGTGTGTGTATGTGTATGTGCATGCGTCTGTGTGTATATGTGTATGCGTGTGTGTGCGTGTTTGTGTATGCGTGTGTGTGCGTGTTTGTGTATCCATGTATGTGTGTATGTCTTTGTGTATGTGTGTGTGTGTGTGTGCTTGCGAGTGTACGCGTGTGTATGCGTGTGTATGCGTACGTGTGTATATGCGTCTGTGTGTGTGTGTGTGTGCGTGTGCGTGTGTGTATGCATGTGTGTGTATGCATGTGTGTGTGTATGCATGTGTGTGTGTGTGTGTGCGTGTGTGTGTATGCATGTGTGTGTGTATACGTCTGTGTGTACATCCGGGTTTCCCAGTGGATTTTTCCCGTCGTTCCTCCGTCTTCCATCCGGATACAGTGGTTTTATATCCGGGTCCTCATCTTACATCCGGGTTTTTCCATGTTTACTCTCACATGACCGGAATCGGTGCGCTCTATTGTAGATGTATTGATAATAAGAAGTTTGAGTATCTATGATGACCCATATTGAACGGAAGTGACCTTCGACCCATGCGCACCATTATTATCCGGTATTCTGGAAGAGCATATGGACACCTGTTGACCTCAATAATTTGCATATGGCCTCTGTGAGGTCACTTCCGCTTCCGTTCACGTGACCGGAACTGACCTTTAGCCCCTGCGCGCGCTGACAAAACAATACCGGATAAAAATTGCGCGCAGGGGCCAAAGGTCAGTTCCGGTCACGGGAACGAAAGCGGAAGTGACCTCATAGAGGTCATATGCAAATTATTGAGGTCAACAGGTGTCCAAATGCTCTTCCAGAATACCAGATAATAATGGTGCGCATGGGTCAAAGGTCACTTTCGTTCAATATGGGTCATCATAGATACTCAAACTTCTTATTATCAATACATCTACAATAGAGCGCCCCGATTCCGGTCACGTGACAGTAAACGTGGAAAAACCCGGATGTAAGATGAGGACCCGGATATAAAACCACAGTATCCGGATGGAAGACGGGGGAACGACCGGAAAAATCCACTGGGAAACCCGGATGTACACACAGACGTATACACACACACATGCATACACACACACGCACACACACACACACACATGCATACACACACACATGCATACACACACATGCATACACACACGCACACGCACACACACACACACACAGACGCATATACACACGTACGCATACACACGCATACACACGCGTACACTCGCAAGCACACACACACACACACATACACAAAGACATACACACATACATGGATACACAAACACGCACACACACGCATACACAAACACGCACACACACGCATACACATATACACACAGACGCATGCACATACACATACACACACGCGTAAACACACTTGCAAGCACACACACGCCTACACACACACACGCAAGCACACACACACACACACACACACACAGACGCATACACACACGCACACACAATATGACTGACTATTCACATGCAGGACATGAGAGCTTCTGGACCTGGGCCTGATAGAAGTCCGGGATGGTAGTACATTCGTGAACATCCGGCCACTTTTACATCCGGGACTTTTACATCCGGCTACATCCGGGTTCTTGTACATCCCTGATTGTAGAACATCCGGGTACTCCTATGTTGGCCTATAAGAGCCGAAAGTTTTACGGCATTCATCATTTCCAGATCCACAGCCGATATGTTCTCTTGCACAACTTGCTCGAAGCGCTTTCATCGCCTGGACAGTTTGCGTTGTCACACACGGGCACGCCACGAAGTACCCATGCATACATGTGCGGATTGTGATATAGCCTTTAAGCATCCCAGTCAATTGAGTCGTCACCGAAATGTCATACACGGATCACGCTCGCAACTCTCGAGACCGGATATTTCAGTTTCTATCGGAATGCATCTGAGAATAGAAGAACCCATGGAGGTCGATTCGCCGCGGATTGAAGAGCCGATGGAGATTGATCTCAGTGTTTAGTGAGAGAAGTAAGAGCTTCGAGCTTCAGTATCATGGATTTCCCGAAGACGTTTAGGTGACACTGAACGAAGATTGAACTTTCTGAAATGATGGCTTCTGATTGGTCGATAGGCCGGTCACCTCCCCTCTAACTTCCGGGTTCTTGACGTCCGCCCCAACATCCGGGTTCTTGTAGCTGACGTCCGCGCCTACATCCGGGTTCTTGTCGCTGACGTCCAAGTTGAACTGATTGTGCTAAAAATAGATCACCAGCTAGCTTGCTATAAAAGGGAAGCGGCCTGGCCGTTTCATCAGACACTCTGTCAACCACCAAGATATTCACTTGTACTACGTGCTCGAAATCATTCACTCGTCTGCACGACTTGCGCCGCCATGAGGCTACCAAGCACGACGGAACCGCCCGGTATAGCTGTACGATATGTAGGCCTACACTGTCGTTTCAGCGCTCGGATCATTTACAGCGCCATGAAAGTTCAATTCATGGGCCACCCAAGCGTCCATGCGAGGAATATGGTCAACTCTTCAAACGACCCAGTCAGTTAAAACGGCATGAGCGTTTGATTCATGGTCCGTCACCACGGCATGAGGGACAACTTTCCACTAAAGAGGCACCCAGGAGGGACAGACTCACTGAAGATGAACCCGGGGAGACGAATGCCACTGGTGATGCGATCACGGAGAGCCCGCCTATACCCACAGTTCAGAAGAGCCTAGATATCCAGCCGGTCCCTAGCATTACTGTTCCCAGTCATACGCCTGACAACAACGAACATTTTCTGGAAGATGCAGTGGATGTTCCCAGCGATCTCTTACCCGAAGATCATCCAGTGAGTGAGATGTATCGACGCCATTGGTCCATGATCCGACACTGTTTCCACCGTCATCGCCCTATATTGGACTTGTACAATTTCCGACTGACCGACCTCGTCTACGCAGCTACGTGGAAGCCATCTTCAATGACCAACCTACGTCCTTCACATTAAATGTAGCATTTGGGTACATCTTATGCCATAAGATGACGGGTGAATTGCGCTATTTCTATTCCAGTGCCATCAACCCAGTGTACGACCATCCTTTTACAATCACCAATCGGGCGTCGCTAGAGACGATGCTGGCCCAACTGGACACTGTGGATCCCTTGGAATGGGCCTATGAACAGCGCCCCAACACCAAGTGGATAGTGGAGATAATGACCAATGTTACGTTCTTCGTGGTTAAACTGACCACCCCCCCATCGGATGAAAGTATTCACCCATGCACTGATAGATACTCAGAATGCGCAAACAACTATCTGAGGATATGTTGCCTCCCTTATATGTGTTGTAATCCTGACCTGCCCGATGACGATTAGAATAAACGGTTCAGAGCGAACATGCCCGAAGCTGGAACTTTCTGAAATGGAGACTTCTGATTGGACAAGAATACATCTAACGGACAGGAACGAATATGAAACATGCAAATGGTGGCCTCTGATTGGACAAGAATCTTCTTGAATTGTAAATATACCCAACGCGGCTCCCCCAGCGTGGGTATGATGTAACGTTGGGGAGAATAAACTATATGAAAAAAACTTCTTGTTGTTGTTGTTCTCTCATGTGTCATCCTTGTTGTTGTTGCTGTTGTTGTTCTCTCTCCGGTCTATATCATGGCGTTATGTTAGAGTGTTAAGGTGTAACGACGGGCGTTGACGGGCGTCACTGCATTTCGAAGAATTAGTGACAATTCAATGGAATATCAGAGCTTCTGAGCTATTTCACCAGGGCGTTGAAGCATTAAGAATGGCGTTGGTGGGCGTTGCTACAAGATGACACCTCACACGACGCATTCGCACCGCGGATGGTCCATCTCTACATCAAATAACATCCTTCACTGCTAAAAAATGCCCACTTTCGCTACTACTCGTACTGATGACGTCACCAATGACGTCACAGATGCTGTGGATATCCCTCAAATTGGGGTCTACACCCCGAGAGCTACAACATGACACCTCCCATGACGCATTCGCACCGCGGATGGTCCATCTCTACACCAAATAACATCCTTCACTGCCCCAAAAGTCTTACTTTCGCTACTACTCCTACTGATGACGTCACCAATGACGTCACGGGTGCTGTGGACAGCCCTCAAATCGGGATGTACACCCCGAGAGCTACAACATGACACTTCCCTAGACACATTCGGACCAAAGATGGTCCCTCTCTACCCCAAATACCTTCCTTCACTGCCCCAAAATGCTCACTTTCGCTACTACTCCTACTGATGACGTCACCAATGACGTCACAGATGCTGTGGACAGCCCTCAAATCGGGGTCTGCACCCCGAGAACTACAAGATGACACCCCACACGACGCATTCGGACTGAGGATGGAGCATCTCTACCCCAAATACCTTCCTTCACTGCCCCAAAATGCTCACTTTCGCTACTACTCCTACTGATGACGTCACCAATGACGTCACAGATGCTGTGGACAGCCCTCAAATCGGGGTCTGCACCCCGAGAACTACAAGATGACACCCCACACGACGCATTCGGACTGAGGATGGAGCATCTCTACCCCAAATACCTTCCTTCACTGCCCCAAAATGCACACTTTCGCTATTACTCGTACTGATGACGTCATCGATGACGTCACAGATGCTGTGAACAGCCCCCAAATCGGGGTCTACATCCCGAGAGCTACAACAGGACACCTCCCAGGACGCATTCGGACCAAGGATGGTCCATCTCGACCCCAAACTCACCTCCACACACCCCCAAAATGGCCACTTTACTTACTACACCCAACTGCGCATGCGCAGATTGACGCGACTTGCACTTAAAAACACGCCATTCTGACTCTACCCCACACAAGCTTCACTTTGACACCTTCCACGACCCATTCGGACCCATAGCGGTCCATCTCTACCCCAAACACACACCCACATACCCCCCAAAATGCCTGCTTTCTATACTACGGCCAGACTGCGCATGCGCAGAATATTGACAACGTACGAACCATTAGTGTAGTCAAGTGCTCCTGCATGAGAGCTTCAAAATAAGACCTCATACGACACCATTGGACCACCAGGGACTCACCTAGACTCCAACACGTCCACCCAGTATGGATTTATACTTACATTGGGCTTATACCCCAGTATATAGGTCTATATGGGGCTACAGACAGACCTCGAACTTTTTTCAAAAATTTCACCGTTTCGTGCCGGGACACTTCCTATCATGTTTGTCTTGACGAGACTAAGAAAACAAATCCAAACAACCATACCGCAAATGTATAGAAGTAGGTTTCCCAGTGGGACAAACATTGGACCTATACCTCCATAACCCGTATATGGGTCTATATGGGGCTATAGACAGACCTCGACCTTTTTTCAAAAATTTCACCGTTTCGTGCCGGGACACTTCCTATCATGTTTGTCTTGACGAGACTAAGAAAACAAATCCAAACAACCATACCGCACATGTCTAGAAGTAGGTTTCCCAGTGGGACAAACATTGGTCCTATACCCCTAGTATGGGACTATATGGGTCTCCCTGAACTTTTTCCAAAAATTTCAACGATTTGCTCCGCGACACTTCCTATCATGTTTGTCTTGACGAGACTAAGAAAACGAGACCCCACAACCTATACCGCAAATGTCGAGAAGTAGGTTTCCCAGGATGGTCCTATACCCCCATATAGCCAGCCTATAGGCCTATATACAGACCTCGGTGACTTTTTCCAAAAATTCCACCGATTCGCCCCGGGACCCTTCCCATTGTCATTTTCTTGGCGAGACGAGAAAAACGCGACCCCACAAGCCATAGTAAAGCCCACGAAAAAAATTGACCATCCCCATACCCCATACAGGCATTTTCCCGTATATTGTATAATACAGACCCCTATTGTAGGGGTGAAGTCCGAGTTCCGCTTTTTTTCTGAAGAAATTTTTACATGCACCCACCCCATTGACTTGATAGGCAGGCCCCGATAAGCCCGGGGACCAATATTAGCCCTTTTGGCTAGGGTTGATAGGTGTTTTCCCCTATTTTAGGAGTAAAGTCCGTGTTCCGCTTTTTTTCTGGAGAAAGTTTTACATGCACCCACGCATGACGGGATGCCCCTTCACATAGGCTTCACATTGATACCTCATACAACTCCATCGGCCCATTAGGGGCTCCCCTAGATCCCAAAACGTCTATTTGCATACCCTTTTCCCACAATTCCCTGTCTGCGCATGCGTAGAATGGTGACAACGCTCGAGCCACTAGTCCAGTCAGATGCCCCCTCACATAGGCTTCACATTGATACCTCATACGACTCCATCGGCCCATTAGGGGCTCCCCTAGATCCCAACACGTCTATTTCCATACCCTTTTCCCACAATTCCCTGTCTGCGCATGCGCAGAATGGTGACAACGCCCGAGCCGCTAGTCCAGTCAGATGCCCCTTCACGAATGCTTCACTTTGATACCTCACTCGACCCAATCGGACCATGCAGCGTATTTGAATTCTGGGGACTACTTTTTCTCCGCGGAAGCTTTTTCCCGCGACCGCATCACCGCCAGACATGACCGCATCACCGCGGAGGAATACAAAGGTCACGTGACCTTGTATCAGAGTTCAAGAGAATAAGCCGCTGTCACATTGGTCAAGTTTTTTTACCAAATTCAAGATGGCGGCCAAACTCTGGCAGAGGTCCCTTTCCAATCTCCAGCACCAACGTCTCAAGTTTAAGTGCAAAGAGGTCAATATGACTTTAAATCCGTAGACTATACTACTTGTCTCCAAACGATATGTTTATTTGGCTTATGATATGTGAAGATAGTTATATATTAAAACATTACACTGGCTTCATTGAACTTGCCTTTCAGACCAGAACTGAGGCGTGATTTGATCTGTGACTGAAGCATTATGCTTCTTTTTTGCTCATTAAGACCGCTATTGGCGGGTAGTTCGTATAGGCCCTATTTGACTGTGTCACCCAGTATTTGTTTATATAGATTCGTTTATTCATTCATTGGCAAATCAAATGCAATCATTAACTAAGTCAATCTGTGATTTATATGTGATTAATTATTTCGTCAAATCAATTGTAATCATTAACTGTTATTCTGTGATTCTCATGCCTTATATGGGCGCTTGTAATTAGCAAATAAATTCTATTCTATTCTATATGTAGATCGCGGCTCGCCTATGCCCATCATAGGGTTGTGGAGTCCGTGTTCCGCTTATTTCCGGAAAATGTGCATTCGCTATTCCACCCTTACCTCTCGCCTGGCCACAAGCCCCTGGGGACGAATGGATTAAGAATAATGATCAGCGATACGGATTTGATATTTTTGGAACATCATGATGTCTTGCCGGTGTCTCTTAGAATTTGGTTCTAATCATGGAATATGGAATATGTCTTTGGATTATGAACGCGGATATTCTTCAATGGACGACGGCTGAATGAATCAAGGACCAGACGCTTGTAATTTCAATTTCATGTCACAACTATAATCATAACGCAAGCGAGCTAGAAATTTCACATATTGGTACATATATTTTCTCTTGCCGTTACATTAAAAGACAGTTATATTTAGGACATTTTATTTTGTCGATTTCAACCATATCAGGTATAGGCCAAAATGCCAACTTATCGGCCCATCTCCTTTCCAGAAAGGGTGCCACGTCTGGTCATTTAGAACACGATGGGAAGGGTTTCGGAGCGAAACGGTGAAATTTTTGGAAAAAGTTGACCGAGGCCTGGGTAGGCTCATATAGGCCCATACAGGCTATCGGGGTATAGGCCCATACTGGGTGGACGTTTTGGGGTCTAGGTGAGCCCCTAATGATCCTATGGTGTCGTGTGAGGTCTTATTTTGAAGCTCTCGTGGAGGAGCATCCGACTGGTCTAATAGTTCGTCCGTTTTCAATATTCTGCGCATGCGCAGTCTGGCCGTAGTATAGAAAGCAGGCATTTTGGGGGGTATGTGGGTGTGTGTTTGGGGTAGAGATGGACCGCTATGGGTCCGAATGGGTCGTCGAAGGTGTCAAAGTGAAGCTTGTGTGAGGTAGAGTCAGAAGGGCGTGTTTTTAAATGCAAGTCGCGCAGTTGGTTGTAGTAAGTAAAGTGGCCATTTTGGAGCAGTGCAGGAAGGTATTTGGTGTCGAGATGGACCATCCTTGGTCCGAATGCGTCCTGGGAGGTGTCATTTTGTAGCTCTCGGGGTGTACATCCCGATTTGAGGGATGTCCACGTCATCTGTGACGTTATTGGTGACGTCATCAGTACGAGTAGTAGCCAAAGTGAACATTTTGGGGCAGTGAAGGAAGGTATTTGGGTAGAAATGGACTACTATTGGTCCGAATGCGTTCTGGGAGATGTCATCTTGTAGCTTTCGGGGTGTACATCCCGATTTGAGGGATGTTCGCGTCATCTGTGACGTCATCGGTGACGTCATCAGTAGGAGTAGTAGCGAAAGTGTACATTTTGGGGCAGTGAAGGAAGGTATTTGGGGTAGAGAGGGACCATCCTTGATCCGCCTGCGCCCTGTGGGGTGTGCATTATACTGATATCTTTGCTGTATTATACCATATCTGTCTCGCATCATACCAAATATGTGCTGTATTATACCCTATCTGTCCACTGTTATACAATATCCGCCCTGTATTATACCAAATCTGTCCTGTATTGTGTCATATTTGTCCTGTATTATACAATATATGTTCTGTATTATACCAATTCTGTGCTGTATTATACAGTATCTGTCCTGTATTATATCAAATCTGTGCTGTATTATACCATATCTGTCCTGTATTGTATCAAATATGTCCTGTATTATACAATATATATTCTGTATTATACAATCGCATAGCGGTTGTCATGAATAACAACAAGTTCAGCAATGTTCATACAGTTTATTATCCCCAATGTTACATCATACCCAGGCTGGGGGAGCCGCCCTGGGTATGTTTAGTATGTTCACAGCAAAACAAATTGAAATATCAAACACCATGTTTTATTATTTAACGCACCGTCACATTAGGTACAAGTGTTTACTGAGCTCAAGTCAACGATCAGCATGTAGACATATAGAGTATGTACGGCATGTTATGGTATTCATCAGTGCACGAGTGAATGCATTCATCCGATGGGAAGATTCCGTAATTTGGTCACGAAAAACGTAACATTGGTCACCCTCTCCACGAACCATTGGGTGGTGGGGCGTTGTTGTTGGGCCCATTCCAAGGGATCCACGGTGTCCAGTTTCTCCAGCATCGTCTCTAGCGAGGCCCGGTTAATGATGGTAAACGGTTGGTCAAATACCCGGATGTTACTGCTCGGGTAGAAGTATCTGACTTGATCTGTCTCCTTATGCTGCAGCACATAACCAAACGCCAGATTTAATTTGAACGACGTAGCTTGGTCATTGAAGATGGCTTCCATGTAGCTGCGTAGACGGGCGAGATCGGTCAGTCGGAAATTGTAGATATCTTGAATAGGGCGATGACGGTGGAAACCATGCCGTATCATGGGCCAATGGCGCCGATAGATGTCACTCACTGGATGGGCGTCCTGTAACAGATCGCTAGGAACAGCCACTGCATCTTCCAGAAAATGTTCGATGTCGTCAGGCGTATGACTCGAAACCGTAACGCTGGGGTCCGGCTGGATATCCAGGCCCTCCTGGACTGTGGGTATAGGCGGGCTCTTCGTCATCGCATCACCAGTGGCGTTCGTCTCCCCGGGTTCATCTTCACTGGGTCTGTCCTTCCGCAGCTCCTCTTTAGTGGAAAGTTGTCGCCCAAACCGTAGAGACGGGGCATGAATCAAACCAACTGGGTCGTTTGAAGAGTCGACCACAATCGTTACATTGTACCGTCGCACCCCCGTGGAGTGCCCTCTCATGGCGCAGTAAATTATCTTCCCGATTGAATGACCGTGCGCAGATTATACAAGTATACCGTGCATCGTTGTGGGTGGAGGCCTCGTGACGTCGTAAACTTTCTATAAGAGTAAACTGCTTCTGGCAAGTTGTGCAAGTGAACGTCTTGGTGGTTGACAGTGTCGGATGAAACGACCAGGCCGCTATCCTCGTGGAGTGCCCTCTCATGGCGCAGTAAATTATCCTCCCGATTGAATGACCGTGCGCAGGTTATACAAGTATACCGTGCATCGTTGTGGGTGGAGGCCTCGTGACGTCGTAAACTGTCTATACGAGTAAACTGCTTCTGGCAAGTTGTGCAAGTGAACATCTTGGTGGTTGACAGTGTCTGATGAAACGGCCAGGCCGTTTCCCTTTTATAGCAAGCTAGCTGTTGATCTATTTTTAGCACACTCAGTTCAACTGCCCCAAGTCGAGGACCGAGATGTATTGGTGTACGACTGAGCTGTATTGCGCGCGCGCGCGCGTGTGTGTGTGCGTGTATGTGTGGGCAGTGGGTTTTCCATCCGGGACCTTGTCAACATCCGAGTCTCCCAGTGGGTTCTCCCATCCGGGTACTGTGGTTTTACATCCAGGTCTTCATCTTACATCCGGGTTTTCCATGTTTATGGTCACGTGACCGGAACCGGAAGTTGTCACAAGACAGGTGGGACCTACTTGCGTCTGTGTGTATGTGTGTGTGCTTGCGTATGAGTGTACACGTGTGTGCGTGTTTGTGCGTGTGCGTGCATGTGCGTGTGTGTGTTTATGCGTTTGTGAGGATCTGTGTCTGTGATTGCGTGTGTGTGTGCGTGTGTGTATGCATGTGTGTGTTTGCGTCTGTGTGTGTTTGCTTGCGTGTGCATTGCGTATGTGTATGTGTGTACGTGTGTGTGTGTATTTGTGTGTATGAGTGTGTGTGTATCCATCTGTGTGTGTGTGCGTGCATATGCGTGCATGTGCGTGTGTATACGTGTGTGTGTATGCGCGTGTGTGTGGGTGAGTGCGTCTGTGTGTATGTGTGCGCGTGCATGTGCGTGTGTGTTTATGCGTATGTGTGCGTCTGTGTGCATGTGTGTGCGTGTGGGTGTATGCGTGTGTGTTTGCATGCGTGTGTGTATGTATGTGTATGCGTCTGTGTTTTTGTGTGTATGTGTGTCGCCGTATGAAGGCGCACGCTCCTGTGGTGCACCCGCACCCTGGCGTACCCTATGCCCGTCTTGTTACGCCCCTCGTATCTATGTGTGTGTGTGTGTGTGTGTGCGTGCATGTACAGGTGCATGTGTATGCGTGTTGCGTGTGCGTGTGTATACATGTCTGTGTGTTTGCGTCTGTGGGTGCGTGCTTGCGTGTACGCTTGTGTGTGTGTGTGAGTATGTGTGTGCGCGTGTGCATGTGTTTGTGTGTGTATGCATGTGTGTGTATGCGTCTGTGTGTGCGTGTGTGTGTTTGTATGTGTATGCATGTGTGCTTGCGTGGTTTTGTATGTGTGTGTGTGTGTATGCGTGTGTGTGTGTGTATGCTTGCGTGTACGCGTGTGTGTACGCGTGTGTGTATGCGTCTGTGTGTGCATGCGTGTGTGTAGGTGTGTGTGTATGCATGTGTGTGTGCGTGTGTGTTTGCATGCGTGTGTGTATGTATGTGTATGTGTATGCGTATGTGTTTCTGTGTGTATGTGTGTCGCCGTATGAAGGCGCACGCTCCTATGGTGCACCCGCACCCTGGCGTACCCTATGCCCGTCTTGTCACGCCCCTCGTGCCTGTGTGTATGTGTGTGTGTGTGTGCGTGCATGTGCGTGTGTATGCGTGTTGCGTGTGTGCGTGCATGTGTGTGTATGCGTCTGTGTGCGTGTGTGTGTGTGCTAGCGTGTGTGTAATCGTGTGTGTGTGTGTGCGTGTGTGTGTGTGTGTATGCAGCATGTGTGTGTATACGTCTGTGGGTAGGTGTGTGTATGTCGCCGTGTGCCATGATACAGACAGATGAGAGGAACACCAGGGTACCAGGAACTGACCTTTGACCCCTGCGCGCTAGCGCATATTGACCGTTGACCTCAGAAATTTGCATATCACGTGACAGGTAAAGGTCAACATCATACCCAAGCTGGGGGAGCCGCGTTGGGTATATTTACAATTCAAGAAGATTCCTGTCCAATCAGAGGCCACCATTTGCATGTTTCATATTCGTTCCTGTCCGTTAGATGTATTCTTGTCCAATCAGAAGTCTCCATTTCAGAAAGTTCCAGCTTCGGGCATGTTCGCTCTGAACCGTTTATTCTAATCGTCATCGGGCAGGTCAGGATACCGTTGAGGCAACATATCCTCAGATAGTTGTTTGCGCATTCTGAGTATCTATCAGTGCATGGGTGAATACTTTCATCCGATGGGGGTGGTGGGTCAGTTTAACCACACTCACTCACTCACTCACTCACTCACTCACTCACCGTCGTTAGTGCGTCCATGCGTTAAGACAGGCGTTGGGGACGCCTCACGGGCGTTTTGCACGCCTCACTCACTCACTCACTGACGCGCGAGGGCGTCAACGCCCGGTGGTGGTGGTGGGAGCTCCCGTGTGGCAGAGCTCTTGGATCGGAGCTCTTGGAGCTCAAAGCGTGTGGCTCAGAGCTCGGAAGTGACATTTGCATGTGACCTCTGTGAGGTCACTTCCGCTTCCGTTCACGTGACCGGAACTGACCTTTGACCCCTGCGCGCGCCAACAATACCGGATAAAAATTGCGCGCAGGGGTCAAAGGTCAGTTCCGGTCACGTGAACGGTAGCGGAAGTGACCTCACAGAGGTCACATGCAAATGTCACTTCCGAGCTCTGAGCTCCACACGCTTTGAGCTCCAAGAGCTCCGATCCTAGAGCTCTGCCACACGGGAGCTCCCACCACCACCACCGGGCGCTGACGCCCTCGCGCGTGAGTGAGTGAGTGAGTGAGGCGTGCAAAACGCCCGTGAGGCGTCCCCAACGCCCGTCTTAACGCATGGACGCACTAACGACGGTGAGTGAGTGAGTGAGTGAGTGTGGTTAAACCCACCACCCCCATCGGATGAAAGTATGCACTGATAGATACTCAGAATGCGCAAACAACTATCTGAGGATATGTTGCCTCAACGGTATCCTGACCTGCCCGATGACGATTAGAACAAACGGTTCAGAGCGAACATGGCCGAAGCTGGAACTTTCTGAAATGGAGAATTCTGATTGGACAAGAATACATCTAACGGACAGGAACGAATATGAAACATGCAAATGGTGGCCTCTGATTGGACAGGAATCTTCTTGAATTGTAAATATACCCAACGCGGCTCCCCCAGCTTGGGTATGATGTTGGCCTTTGACCTGTCACGTGATATGCAAATTTCTGAGGTCAAAGATCAATATGCGCTAGCGCGCAGGGGTCAAAGGTCAGTTCCTGGTACCCTGGTGTTCCTCTCATCTGTCTGTATCATGGCACACGGCGACATACACACACCTACCCACAGACGTATACACACACATGCTGCATACACACACACACACGCACACACACACACCCACCCACACACACACACCCGCATACACACACATGCATACACAGACGCATATACACACGAACGCATACACACATGCATACACACACGCGTACACACACTCGCAAGCACACCAACATACACAAAGAGACATACATACACATGCATACACGCATACGCAGGCATACACACACGCACACATACACAGAGACGCATACACACATACACATAGACTCATATACACACGCACACACACACACGCGTAAAGACACTCGCAAGCACACACACATACACACAGAGGCTTACACACACACATGCACGCATACACGCACACGCACACACGCCTACACACACACACGCAAGCACACACACACACACACACACGCACACAGACGCATACACACAGATACACGCACACACACGCACATGCACGCACACCCGCACATAAACACACACATGCATACCCACACACCTACACAAACACACGCATGCACACACACACACACACACACAGACACATACATACATTGCAGACACACAGACACACACACGCATACACGCACATGCACGCACACGCACACACAATACGACTGACTTCACATGCAGGACATGAGAGCTTCTGGACCTGGGCCTGATAGAAGTCCGGGATGGTAGTACATTCGTGAACATCCGGCCACTTTTACATCCGGGACTTTTACATCCGGCTACATCCGGGTTCTTGTACATCCCTGACTGTAGAACATCCGGGTACTCCTATGTTGGCCTATAAGAGCCGAAAGTTTTACGGCATTCATCATTTCCAGATCCACAGCCGATATGTTCTCTTGCACAACTTGCTCGAAGCGCTTTCATCGCCTGGACAGTTTGCGTTGTCACACACGTGCATGCCACGAAGTACCCATGCATACATGTGCGGATTGTGATATAGCCTTTAAGCATCCCAGTCAATTGAGTCGTCACCGAAATGTCATACACGGATCACGCTCGCCACTCTCGAGACCGGATATTTCAGTTTCTATCGGAATGCATCTGAGAATAGAAGAACCCATGGAGGTCGATTCGCCGCGGATTAAAGAGCCGATGGAGATTGATCTCAGTGTTTAATGAGAGAAGTAAGAGCTTCGAGCTTCAGTATCATGGATTGCCAGAAGACGTTTAGGTTACACTGAACGAAGATTGAACTTTCTGAAATGATGGCTTCTGATTGGTCGATAGGCCGGTCACCTCCCCTCTAACTTCCGGGTTCTTGACGTCCGCGCCTACATCCGGGTTCTTGTTGCTGACATCCGCGCCTACATCCGGGTTCTTGTCGCTGACGTCCAAGTTGAACTGATTGTGCTAAAAATAGATCACCAGCTAGCTTGCTATAAAAGGGAAGCGGCCTGGCCGTTTCATCAGACACTCTGTCAACAACCAAGATGTTCACTTGTACTACGTGCTCGAAATCATTCACTCGTCTGCACGACTTGCGCCGCCATGAGGCTACCAAGCACGACGGAACCGCCCGGTATAGCTGTACGGTATGTACACTGTCGTTTCAGCGCCCGGATCATTTACAGCGCCATGAACGTTCAATTCATGGGCCACCCAAGCGTCCATGCGAAGAATGTGGTCAACTCTTCAAACGACCCAGTCAGTTAAAACGGCATGAGCGTTTGATTCATGGTCCGTCACCACGGCATGAGGGACAACTTTCCACTAAAGAGGCACCCAGGAGGGACAGACTCACTGAAGATGAACCCGGGGAGACGAATGCCACTGGTGATGCGATCACGGAGAGCCCGCCTATACCCACAGTTCAGAAGAGCCTAGATATCCAGCCGGTCCCTAGCATTACTGTTCCAGTCATACGCCTGACAACAACGAACATTTTCTGGAAGATGCAGTGGATGTTCCCAGCGATCTCTTACCCGAAGATCATCCAGTGAGTGAGATGTATCGACGCCATTGGTCCATGATCCGACACTGTTTCCACCGTCATCGCCCTATATTGGACTTGTACAATTTCCGACTGACCGACCTCGCCCGTCTACGCAGCTACGTGGAAGCCATCTTCAATGACCAACCTACGTCCTTCACATTAAATGTAGCATTTGGGTACATCTTATGCCATAAGATGACGGGTGAATTGCGCTATTTCTATTCCAGTGCCATCAACCCAGTGTACGACCATCCTTTTACAATCACCAATCGGGCGTCGCTAGAGACGATGCTGGCCCAACTGGACACTGTGGATCCCTTGGAATGGGCCTATGAACAGCGCCCCAACACCAAGTGGATAGTGGAGATAATGACCAATGTTACGTTCTTCGTGGTTAAACTGACCACCCCCCCATCGGATGAAAGTATTCACCCATGCACTGATAGATACTCAGAATGCGCAAACAACTATCTGAGGATATGTTGCCTCAACGGTATCCTGACCTGCCCGATGACGATTAGAATAAACGGTTCAGAGCGAACATGGCCGAAGCTGGAACTTTCTGAAATGGAGACTTCTGATTGGACAAGAATACATCTAACGGACAGGAACGAATATGAAACATGCAAATGGTGGCCTCTGATTGGACAAGAATCTTCTTGAATTGTAAATATACCCAACGCGGCTCCCCCAGCGTGGGTATGATGTAACATTGGGGAGAATAAACTATATGAAAAAAACTTCTTGTTGTTGTTGTTCTCTCATGTGTCATCCTTGTTATTGTTGCTGTTGTTGTTCTCTCTCCGGTCTATATCATGGCGTTATGTTAGAGTGTTAAGGTGTAACGACGGGCGTTGACGGGCGTCACTGCATTTCGACGAATTAGTGACAATTCCATGGAATATCAGAGCTTCTGAGCTATTTTACCAGGGCGTTGAAGCATTAAGAATGGCGTTGGTGGGCGTTGCTACAAGATGACACCTCACACGACGCATTCGCACCGCGGATGGTCCATCTCTACACCAAATAACATCCTTCACTGCTAAAAAATGCCCACTTTCGCTACTACTGATGACGTCACCAATGGCGTCACAGATGCTGTGGATATCCCTCAAATTGGGGTCTACACCCTGAGAGCTACAACATGACACCTCCCATGACGCATTCGCACCGCGGATGGTCCATCTCTACACCAAATAACATCCTTCACTGCCCCAAAAGGCTCACTTTCGCTACTACTCCTACTGATGACGTCACTATAACGTCACAGATGCTGTGGACAGCCCTCAAATCGGGATGTACACCCCGAGAGCTACAACATGACACTTCCCTAGACACATTCGGACCAAAGATGGTCCCTCTCTACCCCAAATACCTTCCTTCACTGCCCCAAAATGCTCACTTTCGCTACTACTCCTACTGATGACGTCACCAATGACGTCACAGATGCTGTGGACAGCCCTCAAATCAGGGTCTGCACCCCGAGAACTACAAGATGACATCCCACACGACGCATTCGGACTGAGGATGGAGCATCTCTACCCCAAATACCTTCCTTCACTGCCCCAAAATGCACACTTTCGCTATTACTCGTACTGATGACGTCATCGATGACGTCACAGATGCTGTGAACAGCCCCCAAATCGGGGTCTACATCCCCAGAGCTACAACAGGACACCTCCCAGGACGCATTTGGACCAAGGATGGTCCATCTCGACCCCAAACTCACCTCCACACCCCCCCAAAATGGCCACTTGACTTACTATACCCAACTGCGCATGCGCAGATTGACGCGACTTGCACTTAAAAACACGCCATTCTGACTCTACCCCACACAAGCTTCACTTTGACACCTTCCACGACCCATTCGGACCCATAGCGGTCCATCTCTACCCCAAACACACACCCACATACCCCCCAAAATGCCTGCTTTCTATACTACGGCCAGACTGCGCATGCGCAGAATATTGACAACGTACGAACCATTAGTGGAGTCAAGTGCTCCTGCATGAGAGCTTCAAAATAAGACCTCATACGACACCATTGGACCAACATGGACTCACCTAGACTCCAACACGTCCACCCAGCCGGGACACTTCCTATCATGTTTGTCTTGACGAGACTAAGAAACCAAATCCAAACAACCATACCGCAAATGTATAGAAGTAGGTTTCCCAGTGGGACAAACATTGGACCTATACCTCCATAACCCGTATATGGGTCTATATGGGGCTATAGACAGACCTCGACCTTTTTTCAAAAATTTCACCGTTTCGTGCCGGGACACTTCCTATCATGTTTGTCTTGACGAGACTAAGAAAACAAATCCAAACAACCATACCGCAAATGTCTAGAAGTAGGTTTCCCAGTGGGACAAACATTGGTCCTATACCCCTAATATGGGACTATAAGGGTCTCCCTGAACTTTTTCCAAAAATTTCAACGATTCGCTCCGCGACACTTCCTATCATGTTTGTCTTGACGAGACTAAGAAAACGAGACCCCACAACCTATACCGCAAATGTCGAGAAGTAGGTTTCCCAGGATGGTCCTATACCCCCATATAGCCAGCCTATAGGCCTATATACAGACCTCGGTGACTTTTTCCAAAAATTCCACCGATTCGCCCCGGGACCCTTCCCATTGTCATTTTCTTGGCGAGACGAGAAAAACGCGACCCCACAAGCCATAGTAAAGCCCACGAAAAAAATTGACCATCCCCATACCCCATACAGGCATTTTCCCGTATATTGTATAATACAGACCCCTATTGTAGGGGTAAAGTCAGAGTTCCGCTTTTTTTCTGGAGAATTGTTTACATGCACCCACCCCATTGACTTGATAGGCAGGTCTCAATAAGAGCGGGGACCAATATTAGCCCTTTTGGCTAGGGTTGATAGGTGTTTTCCCCTATCTTAGGAGTAAAGTCCGTATTCCGCTTTTTTCTGGAGAAAGTTTTACATGCACCCACCCATGACTGGATGCCCCCTCACATAGGCTTCACATTGATACCTCATACAACTCCATCGGCCCATTAGGGGCTCCACTAGATCCCAAAACGTCTATTTCCATACCATTTTTCCACAATTCCCTGTCTGCGCATGCGTAGAATGATGACAACGCTCGAGCCATTAGTCCAGTCAGATGCCCCCTCACATAGGCTTCACATTGATACCTCAAACGACTCCATCGGCCCATTAGGGACTCCCCTAGATCCCAAAACGTCTATTTCCATACCCTTTTCCCACAATTCCCTGTCTGCACATGCGCAGAATGGTGACAACGCCCGAGCCGCTAGTCCAGTCAGATGTCCCTTCACGAATGCTTCACATTGATACCTCATATGACCCCATTGGACCATTAGTGGCTCCCTGAGCTCCAAAACGTCTATGTTCATACCCTTTGGCCACCGCGCATGCGCAGAATGCCGATATTTCAATCCCACACCCAGCCCATCAGATGCCCCTTCACGAATGCTTCACTTTGATACCTCATTCGACCCAATCGGACCATGCAGCGTATTTCAAGTCTAGGGACTACTTTTTCTCCGCGGAAGCTTTCTTCCGCGACCGCATCACCGCCAGACCGCATCACCGCGGAGGAATACAAAGGTCAAAGAACTATTTTTGACCTGCAAAAATTGGAACTCTCCTGTATTCGGAGGTATTTTTTGGTCACAAGACTGGCGGCGCCCTCTGGCGGCTATCTTCGGAAAAATTGTTCAAACAGAGTTATCTGCCCTTAAATGATCTAGAATTTCCACTTCATATACCACTCATGACAACCCGGCCTTCGGAACCTCTCGGAGATATTGCTTAGTTGATTTCTGTTCTGGAAGTCTCGTCAATTGTCAATTCATCTTGTACGTCAGGACATAGAAAATCACATGTATTTTCATCGTCTCAAAATACGCCGGTAGGCAAGTCACTCATTGTCTTCAGCTATATCAGTTTCACTGAATTACTATATTAAGTTATTGCATTCGATTATATACCAAGAAAGATGAACCTCCTGGTTGGTAATTTGAACTCGTATAAATGTCCAGTGATCGTGAGATGGCAACTCTGACAATTCTAAATCTGAGCGTCTTTAACAACTCAAATATTTCCAAGCTGAGTGATACTGAAAAATCGCTTTGGTCACAGCTTTCAAACTGTAACATTAAAAGTCTAACTTAAATGATTGTTTTTATTTGAGATAGCCATGTCTACCGTGAATGAAAAATACATCTAGATAGCATGCAGATTGGTAACCTTAAATGAAAAGAGTTGCAAGAAACTGGTTTGTAGTGTAGAACGTTATGTGGTGTCTTTTATTTTGTTTTGAGGAGGTAGGGCAAATGTAGAAGGAGCAGTAGGGGCAAGAGCAGGCGTAACAGGAGCAGAGGAGGAGCACCATCAAGAGGAGGAGGAGCAATAGCAAGGCGGTTACCGTGACGAGAAAGAGCAGGAGTTGTAAACCCGATTTGGGGACCATAAGTAGGACGAGTAATTCAACAAATCAGAATTATGTATACAACCACCTTATTTGGTCACGTAACTATTTGTGCTCCCGTGGCTCCGTGCTGTCAATTTGACACTACTGTCCCTCAATAAACATGTATTACATTCTTATCCGGGTCATATCTCGGTTAGTATTTAGCGAACAATTTTAAAACCAACACGGTAGATGCTTTGAACATCGCGAGTGTGCATCATCAGGATTTATATCCAATCTAACTGTTTTTCCCCGAATTTTCCTCAACGTTACATATAATAAATGCTCTGTTGTAAATTCTTGTCCTGGTCGTATATCAGTTTGTTTGATAGCTTGTTTCCCAGAATGTTTGATATGAACTTGATACTCAGGACCTTGGCGAAGCCTGATACCCAATGTTCGAAATTATCATCTTTCATTCAACCGTTTTAATGTTGCCACCAAATCTGCTTTTAAGACAGAGCATTCGCCCGTGTCCGGTTACATTTCGAGATTTGATCTGACTGGTTTGGTACCGATGGCGTAGATCGGAATCGCCAAACTTATCGGATAGCACTATCATTGAGCCTACACTTTCCTGCACTGAATCTGCCAGTAGAGCTGATGTGAGATGGGTCACTTTCCGTTCCTCATTAACAGACACTGATTGTTATGGCACTACACAGGGTTAATCGTGTCCGGAACATTCTCGTCTCGCGAGACTCCCTACTGCGAGAAAGAGTCTCACGCATAAATGGGAGCCATCCCCCCAAAATTTGGGGGGTGAGTAGGCGGCGTATGATTATCTGGCTTGTCACTGACCTGCTGACTCCGCCGAGTTAGAAGCGAATTGCTAAACATAACGTGGGCTATATAATTGGGAAATGACTCTTTCCGTTTCGGAGCATATCAATCGCGAACAAATTATTGTCGGTATGTATAATTGGCCGTGAAAGCGAGTTATCTAATACAGGAAGTAGTTCGCGGGTAGACACGGCTCGCTTTGAGAATGATGTCATGCTGCCTCGCTTTGAGATTGGAGATTCAAAAATGTCACCAGTTTACATGAGAGTCGCTTTGGTCTCCCGCGGGTAGACACGGCTCTCTTTGAGAATGGTGTCCGGAATTGAATATATGGCAGGCCAAAATCCGCATTTTTTTCGGGGAGCGAAAACGATGATTCCTTTATGGCGATAAAATGTTACAAAAAAACGAGTACGTCAACCCCCTGTATTTTTCGCCATTTTAAATTGTCCTTTGGACGGGAAACACTTTAACATGCATAAAAAGAAAATCATTTCGTACGTTTTCTCTGTGATGTGGGTAGAATTTGACACATTTTCATATATTTTATGGAGTTTTTCAGAAAAGTTGATGAAGGTTTAAGGAGGATTGCACGTCTTTCGTTTTCAATTTTAATAGCTCACAAGTCTCCTCAAAATAATGGCATGAGTGCGTCCATTTAGAAAATATATATTTTTACAGGGTTTTTGTTAAAAAGACCAGAACCCATGCCTGTTTTTAGCCACACATTATTTAGTTGTGGACTGCACCCTGGGCACGCGTCACGGGCCCTTTGGACCACAGATGGCCCATCACTATCCCAAAGACGTCCCTGTCCTCCTCAAATATGCCCACTTTGTCTACTACTCCTACTGATGACGTCACAGATGACGTGGACACCCCTCAAGTCGTGGTCTATGCCACGAAACCTTCACTTTGAGACCTCACCCGACGCATTCGGACCAAGAATTTTCCTTCAGTTGCTCAAGCACACCCCCACGCACCCCTAAAACGCCCACTTTGGCTACTACTCGTACTGATGACGTCACCAATGACGTAACAGATGACATGGACATCCCTCAAGTCGTGGTCTATACCACGAGAGCTTCAATTACACCTCACATGACGCATTCGGACCAAGAATGGTCCTTCAATCGCTCAAACGCACCCCACGCACCCCCCAAAACGCCCACCTTGGCTACTACTCGTACTGATGACGTTACCAATGACGTCATAGATGACGTGGACATCCCCCAGCGTGGGCATGATGTGATGGAGGGGAGAATAAAATAATTGACCGGTCATCCTTGTTGTTGTTCTCTCATCTGTCCACATTATGGCGTCAAGGTGTTATGCTAGGGCGTTAAGGCGTTAAGATAATGCGTTCGGGCGTTAAGATATAGCGTTAAGACGTTGAGAGGGGCGTTGAAGGGCGTCACTGCATTTCGATGAATTAGTTTCGGATTAGTAGGATGGTCCCCAATGAATGCTTACGATGACACCCCATTCCTTGCCCAATCGGACCACTAGGGGTCCACCTACACCTCAAAACGTCCATTCCAATACACTTTAAACGGTACCTTTGAGAGCAAATTGATACCCCTTGACCTTTGAGAGCAAATTGATATCCCTTGATCTTTGAGAGCAAATTGATATTCCGTTGACCTTTGAGAGACAAATTGATACCCCTTGACCTTTGAGAGCAAAGTTCCGCGCACGTGAAAGGGGAAATTGAGCCTTATTGGCACACCAGTTTGCTCTTCGTGGAGGTCACGTGACCGGAAGTGACCTTTGACTCCTGCGCACCATTATTATCTAGTATTGGGCGCATACACAGGAGTCAAAGGTCACTTCCGGTCACTTGACCTCCACGTGCATGTTTGGGCCCGTTGACCTCAAAATAGAAAGAGCATCTTTGGGCCCGTTGACCCGAGCATGTTTGGGCCCGTTGACCCGAGCATGTTTGGGCCCGTTGACCTCAAAGGGGAAATTGAGCCTCGTTGACCTTTGTGCACTTAAAGAGAATCTTTGGGCCCGTGGACCCCAAAGAGCATCTTCGGGCCTTTTAAGTGCACAGAGGTCAATGAGGCTCAATTTCGCCCTATATTACTACTGACGATGATAATTGGGATGTGCACACGATCGACATAGAACGTTTATCAGATCACTATTTGTCCGTTTGGAGTTACAAAAATCTTCGTTTTCTCTATGAAGAAGGTAGGTTGTAACATTATAATCGGCCTACAATACCAAGAAGCTACAGAGACTGGAGATGTGAATATATTACTGAGACTGGAGATGTGAATATATTTTGGTGAGAAACGCGACTTAGTGTTGACTTAATAATGCATCATTATTGTTTCCAATTTGATTTGAAGTTTGCGTTGTGAAATGTTAGATGGTAAAAACAATATTGTTTAATACGGCTTCGGTATAAGACATTGTTTGTGCTTTTTATCCCGGAGAAGCTACTCATCAAAAGACTTGGCGCGGTTTGGTGAGGTTTTGGCCCCCATCATGAGGTGCGGTTTGGTGCGAGCAAGAAATTGCTCAGCTATCTTAAAGCATGATTTCCACGTAAAAGCGCCCGTCACCAAAAAAACGCCCTTTTTCGCACACAATCCCACATTTTTTCGAAGACGATATATTACCATGCTGTATTTTTCTACTCGCTTCTATTCTGCCATTCTGCAGAGAACTTTTAAGATGGAATTATTTTTCTCGTAATTTATAAACCTATCAACTCTGGAAATTCGAAATGGTCAAGGAAGAAACGTTGCATTTTACTGAAAGGTATACTATTAAAAAACATCTGCATAAAATATAAACATTTGATAGGCACTGTATACATTGAACAAAGTAAGAGTTCAGTCTTAATTTTATAATTAGAAGTGCTAAATTCATCCTAGGTATATTGTTTGGAGAAAATGTGTAATTAATAGAGCTTTTTTTACCGAGAAGATTTAGATAAAACTAACACCAGAGGTTGAATGTCAATGCAAGATTTTTTCCCTTCATATAATACTTCAGCTGTGTTTCAAAATATGAGAGAGAGAGCCGCCAGAGATTCGTGCTTTCCCGTTTGGCTCCTGCGAAACCTTTCCCCTTCGTATATACATGTATGAGAACGAACACTTATCATCAGTCAACTAGCTTTATTCCATCGTTATGATATTGGATGATGATACATGTCTTTTATCGTGGAATCAAGTCACAACGTGGTAATGATACTACTGATGGTTTTGTTTTATTCAGAATATGCCCCAGTTTCGGTTTCGAGTCATCTTCAAGGCCATACTCATCCACATCGGTACAACTGAGTTTACCGGTGTCCTCACACGATCTCTACACAGCAGATTTCTCCAACGAGGCATCCGCTAAAGTTAACGTCATCTATCTCTGTGTTGGGAAAGAGAGCACAAAAGGAACTCTCTTCGCAGTTGCGGCGATCCACGCCATTCTCGCATGCTGTGAACGAAATAAATTGCACAATTAGTTTATTCAATAGTTCCCAAAGCTCGAAGACTACGGAAATGCATCCATCAAAGTTTTTAAACCTGTGAAACAGATTTCCACAATCGGCTCTGCTGACTTTCTAACTCACGAACTCATATGCGATTCGTTGATTGAGCATTGACACAAGGGGCTTAATGTTGCCAAATCCATACAGCTTGATGTATCTGGTAGGTCAATTCGGATAGCACATGACAACCCTGCCTTCGGCATGTATTCCTATATTACGTTATTGCATGTGCTTGTATACTAAGGACGATGAACCTCAACCTTGCCAGTGGTTAAGCAAATTTGCGTACATTTCAAATACGATTGTGTTACGTTTCAGGTTTAAGGGAGGCAACTCATCTAGATAATTAAACACAATAAACCGATATATACAACATAATACATTAGATACCGGTTAGATATATTAACATATTACGGGGTAATACTAGATTGTTAAATATGATAAGTTAGTAAAGTAATAGGGCATTTCATTGTGAGTCGACTGCGCATGCTCTACGAGAAATGGAACTCTCTGTGGACAACAGCAGAGGTTAGAGACATCAGAGTTTCACCAAATGATACCCCTAGAACCAGCCATACGTTATAGAGCATTATGATTGGCTAAGTTTGTCTTCAATTCTCGTTCATGCACCTATTGACTCCTGGCTGGTAATTTGAACTCGTATAAATGTTCAGTAATCGCAAGATGGCAACTCTGACCATTATAAATCTGTGCGTCTAAAACAACTCAAATATTTCCAAGCTGAGGGATACTGAAAATTCGCTTTGGCCACAGCTAAAATTGTAACGTTAAATGAAGTCTAACTTAAATGAGTTTTGTTTTTCATTTGAGATAGCCTTGCCCAACGTAAATGACTGGCAACCTTAAATGAAAAGAGTTGCAAGAAACTGGCTTGTAGTATAGAGCCTTATAGAGCCTGGCTTGTAGTATAGAACAGGAGGATGAAGGGCAAATGTAGAAGGATCGATAAGAGCAAGAGCTGGCGGAACAGGAGCAGACGAGGAGCACGATCAAGAGAAGGAAGAGCAAGAGCAAGGCGGTGACCAGGACGAGAAAGAGCAGGAATTGTAAAACCGGTTTGGGGATCATAATTAGGGTGTAAGAACGAGTAATTCAAGGAATCCGAATTATGTATACAACCTTCATATTTGATCACGTAACTATTTGTGCTGATAGTATGAAAGACCATTCGCGCCATAAATCCCTCTTTTAAACGTTCAAACTTATAAAACGTTTAGAAATTGTGAACGTTTAAACCTAATTTTCAAAAAAAAAATCACCGCATGAGTTCGAGACCCCTCCCATCGTGTTCTACAGCTCGAGATGAAGAAAAGAATGGGCCATACCCCATACCGCAAATGTCCATGAGTGGGTTTCCAACTGGGACCAACCTTGTCGACTGCGCCAGTATGGACCTATCCTGTCCACCCCAGACCTACCTGAACTTTTCAAAAAAAATTCACCGCATGTCTTCGACACCGCTCTCATCGTGTTCTACATCGCGAGACGAAGAAAACAAACCTGCCCCATGGTAAAATCCGCAAGAAAAAAAAACAAAAAAACGCCCACCCCTATCCCATACATGCATTCCTCGTATAGATTAACATTGGAATTCACTGGAGCTTACATGTAGGGAGAGATGACTGTTGCTGGGCCGTCACGTGACCGAAATGACGTTACCGAAAGTGACCCGTATGTGACCTTTGACCCGGGTGTGACGTCAACCGTGACGTCATCATGACGTCACGCCGCCCGCCCCTCAGCCTCAGGCTCATTTTCCCGACAGAATTTGCGGTCTTCCTACTACTACCCACACTCTCAGAAATATTCAGGGAATAATCCTGAATAGATCAGGCTGCACATCCACAACTCAATTTCAGGGATTTTACCTGAAATCCAGGGATAATTTCATGAATTTCAGAAAAAAGATCCCTGAATGAGAGGATTTCTCCTGAAATTCAGGCAAATTTACCACCGTTATTAGTAAGTTCCCGACCCTATTCGGGTACGTAAAATCCCCTAAAATTCAGGTAATTTAGCTTTAATTCATGGATGATATACCTGAATTTCAGGAAATTATCCCTGAATTTCAGGTAAAATCCCTGAAATTGAGTTGTGGATGTGCAGCCTGATCTATTCTGGATTATTCCCTGAGATTGCAGGGTCTGGGAAATACGCAAACCACACCCAGACCAAGATAAAATATTTTAAGCTTCAAAATGAGACCTCACACGGTCCATTTGAGGGAGGGAGGGAATTTGGCTTAATGTCACACTCAAGTTTGTTTCACTCATATGGCGACAGTCAGTTTGGTTGGTGGAGAAAGCCGGAGTACCCGGAGAGAACCACCGCCCTTCGGCAAGTAACTGACAAACTTTCACACATGGACCAGCTGGGCTCGAACCCGTGCCGGTTCAGCGGTGTGAGGCTAGCGGTCACCAGCGAAGCGCCTTAGACCACTCGGCCACCGAGGGGCCCCTCGGTCCATTTGATCACGAATGATGCACTTCTACCCCGAAACATGCCCTTCTCTACTACTCCACGACTGCGAATGCGCAGATTGACAACACTTCCACCTGTAACTGGAACTCTTCAATATGACAGCTCACACGACCCATTTTCGCCCGAGAATAGTTCATCTAGACCCTAAAACGCGCATGCGCATCATAACTTTTCAACGACGGTCGATCTGTGGCCCCGAAACCGCTCCCATCTTACTCTACAGCGTCAGACAGATAAAAACAAGTACCCACACTCCATAGTGTACTCTTTAAGAGTTAATAACCTTGAGTGTGACATTAAAACCAAATCCCCCCGCCTCCCTCCACAAGAAAAGTGTCCAAGGGTTGGTTCCCAACTTGTTGGACATTGTGCTGGAGAAAGGTTTATAATGGTATTTTCATATTATGTACGTGCCGTGGCCGAGATGACAACGTACCAGCCTCCGGTGCCGGTGTGATGGATAAGAATGCCCTGGTGATTACTGTCCCTTTTTTTCACCTGTTTTCATATCCTTTTCTATTGGAACCAAGGACGAACAGTTGTCTCCAATGTGGAGAAATGTGCTGGGTTAGACATGTCATACGAAATAGATATTTCGATTAATGACGCGGAAATTGTTTTATGGACGACGGCTGAATACTGGATGTCGGATTTGACGCTTGCTATGTATTTATATGCAGTTTACCTAGAAGCGATAGGGCCGTTTTCGATTGACCTCTGGAAATTAACGGACATTCCCAGAGATTCAGGCGAAACGACAAGCGTATTTGGAGTCTCCTTGCCCCGGACTACCTTCTGTCTGTAAAAGTAGTGATGCGAACCGGACGGGACCGCCTTACCGCGGAGGAAAAACAATGGGTCACTTCCGATTCCGCGACCGGAAGTGCACTCAATGACCATTGACCCTCCACAATCCTCCACAAAGATCGAAGGTCAACGGGTGTCTATGTCACTTTTACTACTACTTACTTATGCAATATTAATAAATTGTTATTTATTTTACATATCGATAGCTTGCTAGTACCCAGGAGTCCTATCATTCCCGGGGACTTTACGGGGCTCACAGATTATGAAAAAATAGTTATGCCTCTCATTATTATGTCTGGTTTTTGCAGTAATTCAGAAGGGTTATCAGAACGTTTTCAAATTGTATGGCAAAGTCATATGTTGTTGCAAATTCTGGAGTGAGGCAGAAAATTGAACGAATTTATGGACTAACCTTGGCAGACCCGTCATTTAAGACAACTTCAATCGGCAACACTTTGCGTGCAATATACTTGGCCCTTTTCACTCATTGGTTGAATGGTTCCCCACATGTAATCACCTATTGTATGTGTCTTACATGACGGATTTACCCTAATTTTTAACCTTAAATTCGAAAGATTGGGTTTCGCAACATGTCTAGCTCCATTATCTTTACTGAATGACGGATAAATTTATCCGAGCTCTGTCATTCAGGAAGGTTAAACAACAGTCTAGAGCATCTGCTTGGAAATTGAGGAAATAAAAAACATACGTGGCTTCGTCGTGGGTTCCGTCGGGGGTTCCGTCGTGGGTTCCGTCGGGGGTTCCATCGGAGGCAACAACGGGAGGGCCGCCGGAGTCATTATTGCCTCTTCCGACTCTTTCGACTCTTCCGAGCTCTTCTTCTTCTTTTTGGCCGTGATGGAATGCAGCACGGCACAGGAACATACCAGCAGGAAAAGCACGGAAGCGATATTCATGGTTTTGATAATTGACTTGTGCAAAGTGTGTATGTACTGAAAGTGCCAATTAACACTACTTATATAGGACCAAGCGAAAACAATGCGAACGTCAGCTGGGTGGTTATCACATTTAATCTTTCAAACTAATGAAGGGACAACAATAGACTCTTTAGGGGAAACTATCAGCTGAATTTTTCATTTCAAGAGCGGATCTTCTGGAAATGCATGACAATAGATACAGATACAATATTTCTTTATAAAGTGCCAATTAACACTACTTAAAAAAAGACCAAGTGATAACAATGACATGGTCAGCTGGATGGTTATCATATTTAACCTTTCAACTAATGAAGGGACAACAATAGACTCTATAGGGAAAAATATCAGCTGAATGTTTCATTTCAAGAGCGAATAATCTGTAAATGCATGATAAAAGATACAGATACAATATTTCTTTATTGTCAATATTGTGAATAAACAGCTTTAAGCTACTGGATCGACCCGGTGATCCTAGTGGTAGCACAGTGGCCGACCCATATTTGCTTATACACTCCGCTTGGTATGGCTGCATTTACTTTGGGTCGCACATGCAGATAAAGGTTAAAAAATCACTAGCGATAATAGTTTTGATATATTAGACTCATTAAAGTTAATGGTTCCCTTGTTATCGCCTGCTCGCCAGGAAACGGAGACGGGCGGTTGAAGTTATTTTTATTTTTTATTTTTATTTTTAGCTGGGTATATTCTATACGAAATATGCGTTGAAACAAGCTGAAAAGAGAACTGTTAATTCTATTTGCAGAGTAAATAAATGTATGATTGTTCCCTAACAAATAAATCAGCTCTCTAATCCCTGGCGAATCGTGCTAAATGGGACTAGCTCTGATGGGTGGAGTGCCCATGAGCAACCGGAAGCGGAACGCTTCACCGATATCGAGAGCGGGGCGAGACATCGAGGTTTCACCCAACGAGACTCACGGGTCAAGGCATGCGCCATAGGTCAGGATAGGTAGGGCATGATGGATCTGGCCACCCTGGTAGAATTACCTCCGCTGCCTACCGCGTGCAGTCTACGTTTCTTGTTCTTGTTCACTGAATAAAATAAAGTTGAGATCCTAATCAACACGATGACGTGTATTACAGTGGAGTTGGGTATTATATGAAAATAAAAGGATCGATGCGTGTCAGGAGTGGGATTCGAACCCTCGCCCGCATGTGCAGACCAGTACCCGCGAGGAAGGAACTGGGTTGTCGCGTTAGGTTAGGGCGTTATGGCGATAAGATAAAGCGTTGAGACGAGCGTTGAATTAAATTGAATTGAATTGAAGTTTATTCTCAGAACCAAGCATATAATGGTATGAGAATCTAATACGATACAATCATAATCATATGGCGACTGTCTCAGAATCAAAACATTTTGGAGAAAACAACAGATAAGAGTACAACAGATCACATTAGAATGATATGTAATACAGTAAAACGGAACTATAATAATATAATAATCAATATGGGAGGGATTTCTACTAAACAATACGTTTGACCCCTCTCTGTACAAATGTAGCTACTTTATTCAGCACACTGGCAGTTCTGTTAGCCATCATGGAAATGAACTTGTTTTCTGATGGTCTGGTCCAAAATTTAGCAGGAATAAAATCTTTTCTTAAATCTTGGAAGAAAGGACACACGAGTAGAAAGTGGTACTCGTCACCAATGGATGCTAAATCACAATATGTACAAATACGTTCCTCTCTCGGGACGTCTGTATACCTGCCTCTTACAACCGACAGTTTGTGATTATTACATCTGAACTTACACAATGACAACGCTTTGTTGGTCGACAAACATACAAGATATCTTTCTAAATCAAATGACTGCTTGAATTCTTTGTAAAAAATGAATTGACTACAATCTTCATTAGCTGCACGCCAACTCTGTAAATACTGGTCTTCTAATTTCAACCTGACAACAGTGTTCAACCAATCAATACTTAAAAACGTTTGATTATCCCATATATAATTTAAACCACATGAAGTAAATATATGTTCGACATGGGAAATCCATATCGAAGCAAAACTCCCTGATCTATGAAGACGAAAAAGAAATTTATACACAAGGCTCGAGTATTTGTCAGAGGAACACATTAATAACTTTCCCCAAAATTTAACCATACGCAGTTTTATTTTGATAGATAAAGGGTAACGACCAGTTTCACCATAGACTAATGCGCTGGCTGTACTTTTGTTAAGTCTTAAGATGAATTTACAATAATGAAGTTGGAGTCTTTCTACTAGGTTTTCAAATCAAGCGTCACGATGGATTGGTGTCAATTCCATGGGATATCACGTGGTGATTTAGACCAATCAGAGCTTTTGAACACACTTTCGCTCTCTCTCTTTCTCTCTCTCTCTTGGGCGTTGAAGCAGATCGATAGGCGTTGGTGGGGGCTACGTTGTTACGTCCAAAAAAAGCAACCCTGTCCGATAGACGTTCACAGTCGACGTTAGTAGTATAGTAAGCGTAAATTCCTTAGTATTTTCAGGGTACCCGAAAAAGAGCGCCAATCGGGAACCCTCCAAATGAGGTAGAATTTCCTTTTATGACATCCAGGAGTGTGAACATGATAGGACATGTACTGAAGTGTGACGTCATGTATGACGTCACTTCCGGTCTGCGTGAATCGGGCGTGTGTATTCCTCCGCGGTGATGTGGTCTGGTGGTGATGCGGTCTGCCTCCGCGGACAGAAAGTAGTCCCAAATTCTCCGGCATTCTCCGGCAATCTTCAGGGGCGAGAGGGCTCCCTAGTGTGCCGATTGGGTCGTATGAGGTATCAATGTGAAGCATTCGTGAAGGGGCATCTGATGGGATGGGTGTGGTGTTGAAATATCGTCATTCTGCGCATGTGCGGTGGCCAAAGGGTATGAAAATAGCCGTTTTGGAGCTAGGGGAGCCACTAATGGTCCAATGGGGCCATATGAGGTATCAATGTGAAGCATTCGTCAAGGGGCATCTGACTGGACTAGCGGTTCGGGCATTGTCGCCATTCTGCGCATGCGCAGACAGGGAATTGTTGGAAAAGGGTATGGAAATAGACTTTTTGGGATCTAGGGGAGCCCCTAATGGGCCGATGGAGTCATATGAGGTATCAATGTGAAGCCTATGTGAGGGGGCATCTGACTGGACTAGTGGCTCGGGCGTTGTCACCATTCTGCGCATGCACAGACAGGGAATTGTGGGAAAAGGGTATGGAAATAGACGTTTTGGGATCTAGGGGAGCCCCTAATGGGCCGATGGAGTTGTATGAGGTATCAATGTGATGCCTATGTGAAGGGGCATCTATTCATGGGTGGGTGCATGTAAAACTTTCTCCAGAAAAAAAGCGGAAAACGGACTTTACTCCTAAAATAGGAGAAAACACCTATCAACCCTAGCCAAAAGGGCTAATATTGGTCCCCGGGCTTAACGGGGATTGCCTATCAATAGAGTTATCTCCCCCTAGTTCCAGGGTTGGTGTATTTAAAATTTTTCCTGAAAAAATACGGAACACGGACTTTATCCTAAATTACGGGAAAATGCCTCCCACTGGGAAACCTACTTCTATACATTTGCGGTATGGTTGTTTGGATTTGTTTTCTTAGTCTCGTCAAGACAAACATGATAGGAAGTGTCCCGGCACGAAACGGTGAAATTTTTGAAAAAAGTTCGAGGAGACCCATATAGTCCCATACTAGGGGTATAGGTCCAATGTTTGTCCCACTGGGAAACCTACTTCTATACATTTGCGGTATGGTTGTTTGGATTTGTTTTCTTAGTCTCGTCATTTAGAACACGATGGGAAGGGTCCCGGAGCGAAACGGTGAAATTTTTGGAAAAAGTCACCGAGGTCTGTATATAGGCCTATAGGCTGGCTATATGGGGAGTATAGGTCCAACCTGGGAAATTCACACACGTTCATTGTGATATGGGCTGTTTCGATTTGTTTTTCAAGTCTCGTCATTTAGAACACGATGGGAAGGGTCCCGGAGCGAAACGGTGAAATTTTTGGAAAAAGTCACCGAGGCCTGGGTAGGCCCATAGGCCTATACTGCATGGCTATGTGTGTATAGGTCCATACGAGGTGGACGTTTTGGGGTCTAAGTCCCTAATGATCCGATGGGGTCGTATGAGGTCTTATTTTGAAGCTGTCGTGGAGGAGCATCCGACTGGACTAATAGTTCGTAAGTGTTCAATATTCTGCGCATGCGCAGTCTGGCCCGTAGTATAGAAAGCAGGCATTTTGGGGGGTATGTGGGTGTGTGTTTGGGGTAGAGATGCACCGCCATGGGTCCGAATGGGTCGTGGAGGATGATATGACATGTACAGACCTGTCTGTGTCGTTCATCTCCGTATCTTTTCGGTGAGAGGAGCCTGTACTGGGGTTTTTCCCCACAATGGCGTTCACCTTCGGGTCTTTCCGGTCAACGTATTCTCCATTTTCCCACAATGGCGTTCACCTTCGGATCTTTCCGGTCAACGTATTCTCCATTTTCCCACAATGGCGGTGGATCCGCAATTATCCGCCATTTTCCCACAATGGCGATGTATCCGCCATTATCCGCCATTTTCCCACAATGGCGGTGTATCCGCCATTATCCGCCATTTTCCCACAATGGTGGTGTATCCTCCATTATCCGCCATTTTCCCACAATGGCGGTCACCTTTGGGTCAACGTATCCGCCATTTTCCCACAATGGCGTTCACCTCCGTGTCTTTCCGGTGAGGTCCGTGAAGATGCGAATGCCACATTTTTGGTACCGTGCCAGGAGCCAGCCAGAGATGCACCGCTATGGTTCCGAATGGGTCGTGGAAGGTGTCAAAGTGAAGCTTGTGTGGGGTAGAGTCAGAATGGCGTGGTTTTAAATGCAAGTCGCGTCAATCTGCGCATGCGCAGTTGGTTGTAGTAAGTAAAGTGGACATTTTCGGGCAGTGAAGGAAGGTATTTGGTGTAGAGAGGGGCCATTCTCAGTCCGAATGCGTCGTGTGAGGTGTCATGTTGTAGCTCTTGGGGTGTAGACCCCGATTTGAGGGATGTTCACGTCATCTGTGACGTCATTGGTGACGTCATCAGTACGAGTAGTAGCCAAAGTGGACATTTTGGGGCAGTGAAAGGAATGTATTTGGTGTAGAGAGGGGCCATTCTCAGTCCGAATGCGTCGTGGGAGGTGTCATCTTGTAGTTCTCGGGGTGCAAACCCCGATTTGAGGGCTGTCCACAGCATCTGTGACGTCATTGGTGACGTCATCAGTAGGAGTAGTAGCGAAAGTGAGCCTTTTGGGCCAGTGAAGGTTGTTATTTGGTGTAGAGATGGACCATCCGCGGTGCGAATGCGTCATGGGAGGTGTCATGTTGTAGCTCTCGGGCTGTAGACCCCAATTTGAGGGATATCCACAGCATCTGTGACGTCATTGGTGACGTCATCAGTACGAGTAGTAGCGAAAGTGGGCATTTTTTAGCAGTGAAGGATGTTATTTGGTGTAGAGATGGACCATCCGCGGTGCGAATGCGTCGTATGAGATGTCATATTGTAGCAACGCCCGTCAACGCCAAGCTTAACGCTTCATCGCCCTGGCGAAATAGCTCAGAAGTTCTGATTTTCTAGATATTCCATGGAATTGTCACAAACTGGAAATGCAGTGACGCCCGTCAACGCTTGTAGTTACGCCTTAACGCTCTAACATAACGCCTTGACGCCATGATATAGACAGGAGAGAGAACAACAACAACAACAAGGATGACACATGAGAGAACAACAACAACAAGAAGTTTTTTCATATAGTTTATTTTCCCCAATGTTGCATCATATCCACGCTGGGGGAGCCGCGTTGGGCATATTTACCATTCAAGAAGATTCTTGTCCAATCAGAGGCCACCATTTGCATGTTTCATATTCGTTCCTGTCCGTTAGATGTATTCTTGTCCAATCAGAAGTCTCCATTTCAGAAAGTTCCATCTTCGGCCATGTTCGCTCTGAACCGTTTATTCTAATCATCGTCGGGCAGCCCAGGATACCGTTGAGGCAACATATCCTCAGATAGTTGTTTGCGCATTCTGAGTATCTATCAGTGCATGGGTGAATACTTTCATCCGATGGGGGGTGGTGGTCAGTTTAACCACGAAGAACGTAACATTGGTCATTATCTCCACTATCCACTTGGTGTTGGGGCGCTGTTCATAGGCCCATTCCAAGGGATCCACAGTGTCCAGTTGGGCCAGCATCGTCTCTAGCGACGCCCGATTAGTGATTGTGAAAGGATGGTCGTACACTGGGTTGATGGCACTGGAATAGAAATAGCGCAATTCACCCGTCATCTTATGGCATAATATGTACCCAAATGCTACATTTAATGTGAAGGACGTAGGTTGATCATTGAAGATGGCATCCATGTAGCTGCGTAGACGGGCGAGGCCAGTCAGTCGAAAATTGTACAAGTCCAATATAGGGCGATGACGGTGGAAACAGTGTCGGATCATGGACCAATGGCGTCGATACATCTCACTCACTGGATGATCTTCGGGTAAGAGATCAATGGGAACATCCACCGCATCTTCCAGAAAAGGTTCGTTGTTGTCAGGCGTATGACCGGGAACAGTAATGCTAGGGACCGACTGGATATCTAGGCTCTTCTGAACTGTGGGTATAGGCGGGCTCTCCGTGATCGCATCACCAGTGGCATTCGGTCTCTCCGGGTTCATCTTCAGTGAGTCTGTCCCTCCTGGGTGCCTCTTTAGTGGAAAGTTGTCCCTCATGCCGTGGTGACGGACCATGAATCAAGCGCTCATGCCGTCTTAACTGACTGGGTCGTTTGAAGAGTTGACCACATTCTTCGCATGGACGCTTGGGTGGCCCATGAATTGAACGTTCATGGCGCTGTAAATGATCCGGGCGCTGAAACGACAGTGTGCATATCGTACAGCTATACCGGGCGGTTCCGTCGTGCTTGGTAGCCTCATGGCGGCGCAAGTCGTGCAGACGAGTGAATGATTTCGAGCACGTAGTACAAGTTAACATCTTGGTGGTTGACAGAGTGTCTGATGAAACGGCCAGGCCGCTTCCCTTTTATAGCAAGCTAGCTGGTGATCTATTTTTAGCACAATCAGTTCAACTTGGACGTCAGCCACAAGAACCCGGATGTAAGCGCGGACGTCAGCAACAAGAACCCGGATGTAGGCGCGGACGTCAAGAACCCGGAAGTTAGAGGGGAGGTGACCGGCCTATCGACCAATCAGAAACCATCATTTCAGTTCAATCTTCGTTCAGTGTAACCTAAACGTCTTCGGGCAATCCATGATACTGAAGCTCGAAGCTCTTACTTCTCTCATTCAACACTGAGATCAATGTCCATCGACTCTTCAATCCGCGGCGAACCGACCTCCATGGGTTCATCTATTCTCAGATGCATTCCGATAGAAACTGAAATATCCGGTCTCGAGAGTGGCGAGCGTGATCCGTGTATGACATTTCGGTGACGACTCAATTGACTGGGATGCTTAAAGGCTATATCACAATCCGCACATGCATGCATGGGTACTTCGTGGCGTGCACGTGTGTGACAACGCAAACTGTCCAGGCGATGAAAGCGCTTCGAGCAAGAGAACATATCGGCTGTGGATCTGGAAATGATGAATGCCGTAAAACTTTCGGCTCTTATAGGCCAACATAGGAGTACCCGGATGTTCTACAGTCAGGGATGTACAAGAACCCGGATGTACCCGGATGTAAAAGTGCCCGGATGTTCACGAATGTACTACCATCCCGGACTTCTATCAGGCCCAGGTCCAGAAGCTCTCATGTCCTGCATGTGAATAGTCAGTCATATTGTGTGTGCGTGTGCGTGCATGTGCGTGTATGTGTGTGTGCGTCTGTGTGTCTGCGTCTGTATGTATGTGTCTGTGTGTGTGTGTGTGTGTGTGCATGCCTGTGTTTGTGTAGGTGTGTGTGTGTGTATGCATGTGTGTGTATGTGTGCGGGTGTGCGTGCATGTGCGTGCGTGTATGTGTGTGTATGCGTCTGTGTGTGTGTGTGTGTGTGCGTGTGTGTGTGTGCGTGTGTGTGTATGCAGCATGTGTGTCTATACCTCTGTGGGTAGGTGTGTGTATGTCGCCGTGTGCCATGATACAGACAGATGAAAGGAACACCAGGGTACCAGGAACTGACCTTTGACCCCTACGCGCTAGCGCATATTGACCTTTGACCTCAGAAATTTGCATATCACGTGACAGAGGTCAAAGGTCAATGAGTGCACTTGGAGCTCAGAGCTCGGAAGTGACATTTGCATATGACCTCCGTGAGGTCACTTCCGCTTCCGTTCACCTGACCGGAACTGACCTTTGACCCCGGCGCCCTCCGTGTCACTTCGGTAACCTCCGTGACATCTTCGGCCACCTCCGTGTCTCTTCGGTGACTTCCGTGACATCTTCGGTAACCTACGTGTCTTTTCGGGCACCTCCGTGACATCTTCGGTGAAGCATGTGCGTATGCGTGTATGTGTGTTTGCGTCTGTGTGTATGCGTCTGTGCGCGTGTGTATGAGTCTGTGTATATGTGTGCATTGCGTCTGTGTGTATGTGTGTATGCGTGTATGCGTCTGTGTGTATGCGTGTGTGTGTGTGTATGCAACCACCACCACCACCACCACCACCATCACCACTACCACCACCACACACCACCGCACACCACCACCACCACACACCACCACACACCACCACTACCACCACCACCACCACCGGGCCTTGACGCCCGTCAACGCCACCACCACCACCACACACCACCACACCACCACCACCACCACCACGACCACCACCACTGGGCACACGTACCTGGTGCACCCTGTACCCGCATAGGGTACACCAGGGTGTGGGTGCAACAGGTACGTGTGCCCAGTGGTGGTGGTCGTGGTGGTGGTGTGGTGGTGTGTGGTGGTGGTGGTGGCGTTGACGGGCGTCAACGCCCGGTGGTGGTGGTGGTAGTGGTGGTGTGTGGTGGTGTGTGGTGGTGGTGGTGTGTGGTGGTGTGTGGTGGTGGTAGTGGTGATGGTGGTGGTGGCGGTGGTGGTGGTTGCATACACACACACACACACGCACGCATACACACAGACGCATACACGCATACACACATACACACAGACGCAATGCACACATACACACAGACTCATACACACGCGCACAGACGCATACACACAGACGCAAACACACATACACGCATACGCACATGCTTCACCGAAGATGTCACGGAGATGCCCTAAGAGACACGTAGGTTACCGAAGATGTCACGGAAGTCACCGAAGAGACACGGAGGTGACCGAAGATGTCACGGAGGTTACCGAAGAGACACGGAGGGCGCCGGGGTCAAAAGTCAGTTCCGGTCAGGTGAACGGAAGCGGAAGTGACCTCACGGAGGTCATATGCAAATGTCACTTCCGAGCTCTGAGCTCCAAGTGCACCCATTGACCTTTGGCCTCTGTCACGTGATATGCAAATTTCTGAGGTCAACGGTCAATATGCGCTAGTGCGCAGGGGTCAAAGGCCAGTTCCTGGTACCCTGGTGTTCCTCTCATCTGTCTGTATCATGGCACACGGCGACATACACACACCTACCCACAGACGTATACACACACATGCTGCATACACACACACACACACACACACACACACACAGACGCATACACACACATACACGCACGCACATGCACGCACACCCGCACACATACACACACATGCATACACACACACCTACACAAACACACGCATGCACAGACACACACACACACACAGACACATACATACAGACGCAGACACACAGACACACACACGCATACACGCACATGCACGCACACGCACACACAATATGACTGACTATTCACATGCAGGACAGGAGAGCTTCTGGACCTGGGCCTGATAGAAGTCCGGGATGGTAGTACATTCGTGACCATCCGGGCACTTTTACATCCGGGACTTTTACATCCGGGTATATCCGGGTTCTTGTACATCCCTGACTGTAGAACGTCCGGGTACTCCTATGTTGGCCTATAAGAGCCGAAAGTTTTACGGCATTCATCATTTCCAGATCCACAGCCGATATGTTATCTTGCTCGAAGCGCTTTCATCGCCTGGACAGTTTGCGTTGTCACACACGTGCACGCCACGAAGTACCCATGCATACATGTGCGGATTGTGATATAGGCTTTAAGCATCCCAGTCAATTGAGTCGTCACCGAAATGTCATACACGGATCACGCTCGCCACTCTCGAGACCGGATATTTCAGTTTCTATCGGAATGCATCTGAGAATAGATGAACCCATGGAGGTCGATTCGCCGCGGATTGAAGAGCCGATGGAGATTGATCTCAGTGTTGAATGAGAGAAGTAAGAGCTTCGAGCTTCAGTATAATGGATTGCCCGAAGACGTTTAGGTTACACTGAACGAAGATTGAACTTTCTGAAATGATGGCTTCTGATTGGTCGATAGGCCGGTCACCTCCCCCCTAACTTCCGGGTTCTTGACGTCCGCGCCTACATCCGGGTTCTTGTTGCTGACGTCCGCGCCTAATTCCGGGTTCTTGTCGCTGACGTCCAAGTTGAACTGATTGTGCTAAAAATAGATCACCAGCTAGCTTGCTATAAAAGGAAAGCGGCCTGGCCGTTTCATCAGACACTCTGTCAACCACCAAGATGTTCACTTGTACTACGTGCTCGAAATCATTCACTCGTCTGCACGACTTGCGCCGCCATGAGGCTACCAAGCACGACGGAACCGCCCGGTATAGCTGTACGATATGTACACTGTCGTTTCAGCGCCCGGATCATTTACAGCGCCATGAACGTTCAATTCATGGGCCACCCAAGCGTCCATGCGAAGAATGTGGTCAACTCTTCAAACGACCCAGTCAGTTAAGACGGCATGAGCGTTTGATTCATGGTCCGTCACCACGGCATGCGGGACAGCTTTCCACTAAAGAGGCACCCAGGAGGGACAGACTCACTGAAGATGAACCCGGAGAGACGAATGCCACTGGTGATGCGATCACGGAGAGCCCGCCTATACCCACAGTTCAGAAGAGCCTAGATATCCAGTCGGTCCCTAGCATTACTGTTCCCGGTCATACGCCTGACAACAACGAACCATTTCTGGAAGATGCGGTGGATGTTCCCAGCGAACTCTTACCCGAAGATCATCCAGTGAGTGAGATGTATCGACGCCATTGATCCATGATCCGACACTGTTTCCACCGTCATCGCCCTATATTGGACTTGTACAATTTCCGACTGACTGGCCTCGCCCGTCTACGCAGCTACGTGGAAGCCATCTTCAATGATCAACCTACGTCCTTCACATTAAATGTAGCATTTGGGTACATATTATGCCATAAGATGACGGGTGAATTGCGCTATTTCTATTCCAGTGCCATCAACCCAGTGTACGACCATCCTTTCACAATCACCAATCGGGCGTCGCTAGAGACGATGCTGGCCCAACTGGACACTGTGGATCCCTTGGAATGGGCCTATGAACAGCGCCCCAACACCAAGTAGATAGTGGAGATAATGACCAATGTTACGTTCTTCGTGGTTAAACTGACCACCACCCCCATCGGATGAAAGTATTCACCCATGCACTGATAGATACTCAGAATGCGCAAACAACTATCTGAGGATATGTTGCCTCAACGGTATCCTGGCCTGCCCGACGATGATTAGAATAAACGGTTCAGAGCGAACATGGCCAAAGATGGAACTTTCTGAAATGGAGACTTCTGATTGGACAAGAATACATCTAACGGACAGGAACGAATATGAAACATGCAAATGGTGGCCTCTGATTGGACAAGAATCTTCTTGAATGGTAAATATACCCAACGCGGCTCCCCCAGCGTGGGTATGATGTAACATTGGGGAAAATAAACTATATGAAAAAACTTCTTGTTGTTGTTGTTCTCTCATGTGTCATCCTTGTTGTTGTTGTTGTTCTCTCTCCGGTCTATATCATGGCGTCAAGGCGTTATGTTAGAGCGTTAAGGTGTAACTACAAGCGTTGACGGGCGTCACTGCATTTCGGAGAATTGGTGACAATTCCATGGAATATCTAGAAAATCAGAACTTCTGAGCTATTTCACCAGGGCGTTGAAGCATTAAGCTTGGCGTTGACGGGCGTTGCTACAATATGACACCTCATACGACGCATTCGCACCGCGGATGGTCCATCTCTACACCAAATAACATCCTCCACTGCTAAAAAATGCCCACTTTCGCTATTATTCGTACTGATGACGTCACCAATGACGTCACAGATGCTGTGGATATCCCTCAAATTGGGGTCTACAGCCCGAGAGCTACAACATGACACCCCCCATGACGCATTCGCACCGCGGATGGTCCATCTCTACACCAAATAACATCCTTCACTGCCCCAAAAGGCTCACTTTCGCTACTACTCCTACTGATGACGTCACCAATGACGTCACAGATGCTGTGGACAGCCCTCAAATCGGGGTTTGCACCCCGAGAACTACAAGATGACACCTCCCACGACGCATTTGGACTGAGAATGGCCCCTCTCTACACCAAATACCTTCCTTTCACTGCCCCAAAATGTCCACTTTGGCTACTACTCGTACTGATGACGTCACCAATGACGTCAAATCGGGGTCTACACCCCAAGAGCTACAACATGACACCTCACACGACGCATTCGGAGCAAGGATGGTCCCTCTCTACACCAAATACCTTCCTTCACTGCCCCAAAATGTCCACTTTACTTACTACAACCAACTGCGCATGCGCAGATTGACGCGACTTGCATTTAAAACCACGCCATTCTGACTCTACCCCACACAAGCTTCACTTTGACACCTTCCACGACCCATTCGGAACCATAGCGGTGCATCTCTGGCTGGCTCCTGGCACGGTGCCAAAAATGTGGCATTCGCATCTTCACGGACCTCACCGAAAAGACACGGAGGTGAACGCCATTGTGGGAAAATGGCGGATACGTTGACCCGAAGGTGACCGCCATTGTGGGAAAATGGCGGATAATGGCGGATACACCGCCATTGTGGGAAAATGGCGGATAATGGCGGATACACCGCCATTGAGGGAAAATGGCGGATAATTGGGAAAATGGCGGATAATGGCGGATACACCGCCATTGTGGGAAAATGGCGGATAATGGCGGATACACCGCCATTGTGGGAAAATGGCGGATAATGGCGGATACACCGCCATTGTGGGAAAATGGCGGATAATGGCGGATACACCGCCATTGTGGGAAAATGGAGAATACGTTGACCGGAAAGACCCGAAGGTGAACGCCATTGTGGGAAAATGGAGAATACGTTGACCGGAAAGACCCGAAGGTGAACGCCATTGTGGGGAAAAACCCCAGTACAGGCTCCTCTCACCGAAAAGATTCTGAGATGAACGACACAGACAGGTCTGTACATGTCCTATCATCCTCCACGACCCATTCGGACCCATAGCGGTGCATCTCTACCCCAAACACACACCCACATACCCCCAAAATGCCTGCTTTCTATACTACGGGCCAGACTGCGCATGCGCAGACTATTGAACACGGACGAACTATTAGTCCAGTCGGATGCTCCTCCACGACAGCTTCAAAATAAGACCTCATACGACCCCATCGGATCATTAGGGACTTACCTAGACCCCAAAACGTCCACCCCGTATGAACCTATACACCCATAGCCATGCAGTATAGGCCTATGGGCCTACCCAGGCCTCGGTGACTTTTTCCAAAAATTTCACCGTTTCGCTCCGGGACCCTTCCCATCGTGTTCTAAATGACGAGACGTGAAAAACAAATCCAAACAGCCCATATCACAATGAACGTGTGTGAATTTCCCAGGTTGGACCTATACTCCCCATATAGCCAGCCTATAGGCCTATATACAGACCTCGGTGACTTTTTCCAAAAATTTCACCGTTTCGTGCCGGGACACTTCCTATCATGTTTGTCTTGACGAGACTAAGAAAACAAATCCAAACAACCATACCGCAAATGTATAGAAGTAGGTTTCCCAGTGGGACAAACATTGGTCCTATACCCCTAGTATGGGACTATATGGGTCTCCTCGAACTTTTTCAAAAATTTCAACGATTCGCTCCGCGACACTTCCTATCATGTTTGTCTTGACGAGACTAAGAAAACGAGACCCCACAACCTATACCGCAAATGTCGAGAAGTAGGCTTCCCAGGATGGTCCTATACCCCCCATACCCCATATAGGCATTTTCCCGTAATTTAGGATAAAGTCCGTGTTCCGTATTTTTTTCAGGAAAAATTTTACATACACCCACCCTGGAACTAGGGGGAGATAACTCTATTGATAGGCAAGCCCCGTTAAGCCCGGGGACCAATATTAGCCCTTTTGGCTAGGGTTGATAGGTGTTTTCCCCTATCTTAGGAGTAAAGTCCGTTTTCCGCTTTTTTTCTGGAGAAAGTTTTACATGCACCCACCCATGACTAGATGCCCCTTCACATAGGCTTCACATTGATACCTCATACAACTCCATCGGCCCATTAGGGGCTCCCCTAGATCCCAAAACGTCTATTTCCATACCCTTTTCCCACAATTCCCTGTCTGTGCATGCGCAGAATGGTGACAACGCCCGAGCCACTAGTCCAGTCAGATGCCCCCTCACATAGGCTTCACATTGATACCTCATACGACTCCATCGGCCCATTAGGGGCTCCCCTAGATCCCAAAAATCTATTTCCATACCCTTTTCCAACAATTCCCTGTCTGCGCATGCGCAGAATGGTGACAACGCCCGAGCCGCTAGTCCAGTCAGATGCCCCTTGACGAATGCTTCACATTGATACCTCATATGACCCCATTGGACCATTAGTGGCTCCCCTAGCTCCAAAACGGCTATTTTCATACCCTTTGGCCACCGCGCATGCGCAGAATGACGATATTTCAACACCACACCCATCCCATCAGATGCTCCTTCACGAATGCTTCACATTGATACCTCATACGATCCAATCGGCACAATAGGGACCCCTCTCGCCCCTGAAGATTGCCGGAGAATGCCGGAGAATTTGGGACTACTTTCTGTCCGCGGAGGCAGACCGCATCACCACCAGACCACATCACCGCGGAGGAATACACACGCCCGATTCACGCAGACCGGAAGTGACGTCATACATGACGTCACACTTCAGTACATGTCCTATCATGTTCACACTCCTGCATGTCATAAAAGTAAATTCTACCTCATTTGGAGGATTCCCAATTGGCGCTCTTTTTCGGGTACCCTGAAAATACTAAGGAATTTACGCTTACTATACTACTGACGTTCAACCTTTCAACATGGCTTACCGTTGCCAGGCCTTGAGTGCTAGCGTATGTTTACCAGCATTAAGATATGATTCGGTACAAGAAGGATATACCTGGACACGAAAACACCGATGCGCCAAAAGCCGAGGAGCCTGCTGAGAGCATAGGCGGTATAGGGGATTCCCCTAGGACGAGCGATGGCGTGTACCAGGATATAGCAGAACAAAACTTGCGATGTGATCTTGGGTGCGTGTATCGGTCGCCCCGGCGAGATTTCTCATTGTGCACATATACAGTCAACAGACCATGTTGATAGGTTTCTAAGATAGGGCGGGGTTCCCAATAGCTTCAGACTTTTCCCTTAACTCGGTACTGATTGGTGCAGCAGAGGCGATTCTCTGATTGGCGGGCATCTATCTATCCCGCTCCTGAGTGGGGGTCAACTAAAAACAATCTTCTGATTGGCGGGTCGGTTGAAAATCTTGTTAGAATCGGAAGAGCTAACAATAGCCACCGAGAGTGGATGGGTGCATAAATAGGGCCGGGCTCTGAGCTCAAATCCCAAAGCTCTTCTCTCACGAAGTCGTCATTTCACATCGCGAATTTCACATCTTACGAAAACATGCAACGTGCGAGATCCAGATCACCGTTCTCCATAAATCCAAGACCGTTCGAGGAGGAAGACTTCACCGCCGACCTTTAGTGACGAACCGCACCGGGAGGTGTTACCGGAACATGATGCCGTGAGCTGTATGACCACGCTATTAGTCAATCATCCCTCGCGGTTTCACTGCCATCGTCTTGGGCTGGGCCTGTACACTTTCCGGATAATCGACCACACCAGTCTGACCAACTAGACCGACACCATGTTTTGCCGATCAACCCACGGCCTTCCGGTTGAATCTGACATTCGGGTGCATACAGCGGCAATAAAGGAGATGGACCAGCGCCGGTACCGCGCATCACTGAAGACGGTCCTGGACCAAATGGTCACCTTGGATCCCTTGAACGGGCCGCGAATCCATCTTCCTCAGCCTCAGGATTATTTTATATATGCAATGTGTGCAAAAATCCGCATGGTCAACCCCATGTTTTGAGTAACTTTTTTATCTCGCTTCTAGACTGGGAACGCTGGTGAAAAATCTTATTGAAATCAATTATCCAGGTTTCCCCAGGACATCACTCCCACCACGAAAAGCTCGATACTCGTGTTGCACTAATTACAACCCGATATAGACATCATACAGGACATACCGGTTTCTGTGTATTACAAATATCCATGGATATTATCCGTATTAGGCCAGTTATTCACAGGTCTAAAAAGCTTTACACTATACGTCGGGTTTACTCCCAGACCATTTATCCGAAACCATGTCGAATGGAATTTCCCCTCCCTCGTGCAAAATGGCTCACTCCACAGTTTGGTAGGAATGACCTTTGTCTAATTTAAGAATAGGGTAGGATTCTGTTACATCAGATTTTAAGGTCACCCCCCTCCCCCCCCCCCACCACCACCATCCCGAAGGAGCGGGAGCCTTCATGGGATGGGTTTAGTGTATGATTCAGTCGTGCTTGGTTTCCAATAATTTCCGAGTTCAAATCCCTGGATAAAATGTAGAGGAGATTTTGATCTAGCTAGGGATTGAATTTGGGATGTCTCAGATAAACGGAAGTGTGTCTTTCAAGCCCAAATTGTTCATCTGAAATTCTAAACCGGAAGTTTGAAAAGACATTTAACAACAACAACTGTGCGGAAACGTCTTTCCGCATACTGTAAAATTGACTCTTGCACAGGCCTGCAAGGAGTGACGTCGGACAACTCCAAACCAAACACAATGCGAGGCGTCAGCGCCTTGAGTTCTCATCCCAAGGGAGGTAATATGAAGGGCACAACAGTACTTGCGACCCCCCGACAGTTCCATCTGCACTGGATTGACCCACAACACTGCCACTGTGTCCGGCTGCTCTAATCGGCATGTCAGAAAATGAACTGTAAAGAAAAAAATGAACTGTACCATTAGAAGTTATCAATAAACAAAAATAATACACCAATTTGATGGATGCTGCGACAAATTAAAGCACGTAGTGTGTATTTCATTAATTTCGTGCTCAAATTATTTTATCTGGGAGAAAATTATATGAACCTGTGCGAAAATGGCTTGACATTTTGAAAATAAATTTGCCGTCCAGATTGCTTGATACTCCTCTAATAACGTCATCGACTCGATGTCAAAATTTAGTCAACGTATCTCGTAAAATCAGCTATTATTGTACACCTAATTTATTTTGTATCCCATAATTCTAGTCTTGCCTACCACGCATGCGCAGAGATATGTTAATGAGCGTGACACAACTTTAGTCCAATCAAACGGCTGGAACGATATTGGCGGTAAACCCCACGTGTTAATGCGTTTATTTCCGCCCGAAGGCATCCTCCCCACAGCGCATGCTCCATTTCGCAGGCTCATTTACCATCCCTGCCTCAAATAGCGGAAGTTGACCTTTACTACGTTGCTATGACGTATAGGGGAAAACCAACGAACGCACGGTTCAGTTTCAACCTGTAACCATTTCGGTCATCTATACGCGGTAAGACTGATCCTGGGATCGTGTGTATCCATTCTCAGCCTACTTTCGGCAACTGCAAGACGGAATTTCCAGAAATCAAAAACACGTGACTTTGTCAGCCAATCAGCTAAAGTCTACCGACGTAACCCCAACGTAATCCGCCATTTTCGAGTCATGTGATGTCCTACTTGTTGAAAATTACAGATCTACCACACCTCTTGGATGATACGAAAGTTATTCATACCTATATATTTTGTAAGCTGAGGCAATATCTGTTTCCGAAGTGGTATGAAAACCCTGTAATTTATCAGATTTCTCGAGTCTGTTCTCCGCCGGATGAAGGCCGAACAGAATCCGGTAAAGTACCGGATATCGCTCCGCGAAAATGAAGACACACGATTCGCAAGCTATCTTATGGATGGCGAAGTGTACGCAAATGGGTTCAGTTTGAATCAGTTTGAGTGGCCGAAAGTTTGAAACAACTCCTTCAGTACGTGTTGCACATGAACGAACTACTTTTCATATGCTCTGTCCAGATAAACAGGGAAAATTATCTCCAGATAATTCTTTTTAACGCTAGGTCAACAGAGGTATTATGCAGACTTGAAAAGTAATCGAAATGTTCGGTAAACATCTATTTTACTATATATGATGTCACTTCCGGCGATGTGCGCGAAGGCCCCGAATCCGGTCCAAAAATCTGACTGGTGGCTGGGGTGTTATTAGACACCCAGCGAGGTGGTTGGCCCGAAGGCAGCATTATTACTATTTTTGTCCAATAAAATTACCTCGATTTTGTTACTGCAAGACGGAAACAAATTTAGCAGGAAGCAGAGTAGTTCCCCTTGATGCTGATATCAGCCAGGCCAAAATGAAGTGAACTCAATATTTTAAGCGATGAAAGGAGGTTAGTTATACACTCGTTTGTCCGAACTTGTTTTCACACCATCGTGTACCTTTTATTCAAGAAATAAAGATTAAATTACCCATTTTTTTCGCAAGACAGTACAAAAGTTGGCCAGAGTTTTAAGCAGTTTATCTTCCATCATATCACAGAGGACAAGCAGAAAGTAGCTATCTTGCCAGACGCCATATAAAAAATCATAGATGTATCTAATGTATTATTTTCCTGAGAAGATCATTATAATTAAATATCTGAGATTAAGATCAGCTACTTTGCTTGTCTTCCAGTCAAGGGTTACTTCACAGGCACTGGTCACTGACTGTTTCCATGGATGTGATGAGGTCGAAATGGGGGAAAGCTCCCATATAGTTAACATGACCGAATACCGAGAAATCACTTCAATATAAAAGTCTGTATTCTCGCTAGCTGAGAATAACTATTTTTGTCCAGAATATCTATACTTACAGATACTTTTTTCATTTTGTGGGGTATGGGAAGCCACATATTCATAAATACGGTCTTTGTCCATGTTTAACCTCACATATCTGTTCAGTTAAAGTTCATTTATTCCAATCTAGGTACCGATCTTAGTTCTTGTTAGTGAGTGTTGTATGGAAGACGTTCCCGCGGCGGCGATGCTTGTCCTATCTATTCCCAATAGCTAGCAATGAATATATTTGGCAAGGGTATCTATTTTCCAGAAAATACTGAACCTTTTTCTCGGCATATAGAAAACCAAATTATTTATAACAAACGAACATCTGTCCGTCTTTAACACGAAAATCTTTCAGCACATCTGTGGATAACCAGCAATTGATAACGGTTCTAGTTCTTTGTTCTCATTGACGACTGTTAAGTGTATCTGGGAGGCATTACCTGCATGCGACAACGAGTCTGGGGAGTATAGATGCGAATCTTCTGCTCATATATTGTGTATTTAATAAATAATACAATCCTACATGTACTATAATATCTGTACCAATCTAAAAATTTTGATGGCCTTTCGAATTTCTTGATAGCTTATACATGTATTTATAATACCATCCTGTTCAGAATTGTCACTGCTACAAACGGGCATATACGGATCGACGGCTGGATTCATGTACACCGTGATCGGCGTCAGGATTTTGTCCTGCTTCATTTTTGTCCCTTGTCTGAAAGGGCTAGGTCGATCCACACAATTTTCGCCTTTTGAAATTGGCACTGGAGTTCGAAACACGGGACAAAGCCGAATTTGACACTTTTTCGAGCTTTTAATGCGTTTTCTAGAAGAAATGAAGCAAATTTGGAGGGGTATGTCCGAGCTTCAGTTTTCTATAATATATCAGTGCTGTGTCTTAAAATAATGGTTCAATCATGCTCTTTCAGAAAATATATATATATAAGTGATTTGGAATGCACATTATACGAAAATGATTGGTGGCCGAAAAGCGAACCCATTGTTCATTCCCTGCCGAATAGAAGAATCTCTGGAGGCCACCCTAAGCCACCAGATATGTTCAGTCCTGTCACCTGCCATGGCTCCAGGCAGTTTTTCCTCCCACTCACCAACTACAGACTCACTCCTAATTCAATACAGATCAATAGCCATGGCGGTATTGAACATAGCGTGGGCCGATAGTGATAATACATTTGAAGGATTATACTACGGTTTACGATACTATAACTAACGCTGTAGTATTATAATATGGTATACGCTGACATACCACCCCTGTAGTATTATCCTACGGTATACACTTATATTCTGCATGTAGCGAAACAAAATGGCGGTGTGATATTGGGAGTGTGTATCGGGTAGGGGATCGCCGTTTTCTGTTTGCTACGCCAAGCTCAGACTTGTCCGACCTGTTCAGACTTGCCCGACAGGTTCGGACTGATTTACCGGACGTCAAATGACCGGAAGTCACGTGACCGGAAGTTGCGTACCCGGAAAGGCGAAATTCAGTCACATATACATGCTCAACTACAAGTGCGCAACAGGAAGTGCGGAAAAACCGGAAGTCTCCACTGTGCATGCGTATGCGATTGAATTTCGCCTTTTTCTACTACTCTGGACTTCTCGAGCGATGAAATTTGAAATCAACTGTATACACCAAGTTGCCAGAGGAGTTGGTTGATCCAATGCGTAGATGTAAATACAGCTCCATGGATAATCGATAGTTAATTCTCAACAAAAAGCAACAAGAGCGCGTCTCAATAATGCAGTCACGTGGGACATCATTTTTGCTTCGGGCAGCCTTTGGGGTATACAGGGTTGGTTGGTTGGTTGTTTGAAGTTTAACGTCGCACCTAACCTTATTAGTCACACGGCGACGATGACCCAAACAAACATACCCTAGCAAAACCCTAACCCTAACAAAAAACCTAACCAAAACTACAAAAAAAAAAATTTTGAATTTTGAAAAGTAGGCTCTACAGACACTGGTGATCACAATGGATCGTCAGAGAGCCTAATTTGTTTGGCACTTTAATCTACCTCCTGTGCCAGACAAACATGGTATGGTAAACCATGCTGCCCTAAGCTGGAGGGCGGGGGTATACAGGGTAGACAATTGGAACACCTGTGCAGCATGTCGCATGTTGGTTACTTTCCATCAAATCCAATATGTCATAATCATAAACCATCATCCAAGGTCCTCAGTTTTCAGGAAACACAGAGGATCGTGTATTTGTGTCAGGAGTGTTCACACCATACATTGAAGCAATTGGGAGCTGTATATCTGAAATCATGTGACAATAACCGGATTTCTTCGCATAAAAACCTTGCGATAACCATTCTATGGCGTTTTACGTCAATACATCGCGTTCAACTGGAAAGCCAGCTTATCAAGAAACATTAAATGACTACAATGTGGTGGCAAACATATTTTAAATTCCAAAAGATTAACATCAGTAGTTCCTTGGGAAAATATTGCATCCAGTTCTTATTGACGTTCCAAGGAATTTGCAAACATTATTGATGGGACATCCATCTATGGGCATCATTGAAAACTGTTGACCGCTTCTCTCTTGCAGGAAACTAGCCTATGTTCATGTATACTATGATTGTCTTTTGAATTTGGTGCTAATGCTGTTATATGGAATATGGAATAGGTCTTTGGATTATGGACGCGGATATTCTTCAATGAACGTCGGCTGAATTATGAATGACGGACCAGACGCTTGTAATCCGCACTAATTTGCTGTTCGAATTTCAATAAAGTATATATAGTACAATCACTCACCAGGATCTGATTGACCGTCTTAGTACATTAATAGTGTCGATGTTTAAGAAACTGATCGCCCATATATTAATGTCCGAAATCATATAGACATGTACAATAATCTGAGACACGGGCGTGATGTTCAAGCGTGCGCACACTGCAGTTCAAAACAAAATACGTCAAAACACGTGATAGTGAGCGAAATTCAAGTGTTTTGGGTGAGGCACGGTCGGTTGCACACTAACCGCGGTTTCTGATTGGCCGAAAGCTAATACGCTGAGCAGTGACCGCTGGCATACACATGGTCGGTTTAGCGCACGCCAGTTAACACCTCTTACATTCTGACTGGAATTTCTCGGAATGGCATTCTTTATATATAAGACTATATGCTGTGAAGTCATGTGACTGTCAGTATGTCAGCACTTCTTCCCACTTCCCTTATATGCGTTGCAATTTTTACCTGTATATGGCGAGATTCTGCTGGTGGACTTTTCGTCTCCGAGGCCCGACCTCTGTACAGACGTTTTGGTCTTTGATATGTGTTGGCATTGTGGGAAGTTGATGCTGCGTTGACATCGTGCCTTACAGACTAGTCTTTTGTGTTAAATGCCGTCATTTTCATCTGATGACGATACAGCTCACCATTCCCCAGTGTTCGAGTTGTCAAAGCGACACAGCTCACCAATTACCATTTATACGATTTGTCACAGCATTTCCATCATAGCTCTCTAGATTTGTATCTGATACCGCTTATGGCGGTGCTAGGGGCCGCGTGGTCATGTCATCCAAGTTGCCACATGAACAGGTACAATAAAAGGTGTACGGACATTTCTCCCACCGGACATTTCCCCCAGTGGGCATTTCCCCCAGTGGACATTTCCCCCACCCTATATTTTGTGGTTATTTTGAACATAGTTTTCAAATAATTTGGCAATAACACACATTTTTTAATATTTTTTTATTTTATATATAAAAAGGATTTCCACATATGTTTTACGATAAATGAGTCACATAGTGATAATACAAGCGTCTAGTCCGTCATCCATAATTCAGCCGTCGTCCATTAAAGAATATCCGCGTCCATAATTCAAAGACCTATTCCATATCCATATAACAGTATTAGCACCAAATTCAAAAAAGACAATCATAGTATACATAAACATAGGCTAGTTTCCTGCAAGAGAGAAGCGGTCAACAGTTTCAATGATGCCGACAAGACATCATGATGTTCCAAAAATATAAAATCCGTATCGCTGATCAGTATTCTTAATCCATAATAATCGTTCTAAAGTCGTTATCTAGAGAATGGTGTATCTCAGTCACGCTTTGATTGTGACTGTTCATATGAGCACCATGAGGATCTTGAAGTACATGGGTTCATACGGCCCCTAGCCCCGGGTTAAGCGGAATTAGACACAAGTTACGAAACGTAGCGCCATAGATCTTGCACGCTACGTTCGTATTTTGCTATCAGCATGCGATATGTATCGCCAAATTTGAGAAACTTTGAGTGGAGGCGCTTGGGGGAATAGCCCTGTTTTATAAGTTTCTGCAACAATGTTTTGTGACGTTGATTGAAATCGTCACAATTAACACAGGATCTAGCAAATGCTACTAGGTGAGATATGTATACGCCATATGCAGGTCCCACTGGAATATTACTGTCCAGAAAGGGATAGTTTACGATGTCGAAATTGTAATCATCTCTTTTGTCATAAAGTCGACGAGAGAGAATGCCCGCTTCATTTTTATAGAGATAGAGATCTAAATATGATGTGCCTGTAGGGCTATCTGTAGTTTCCTTCAAATCCAGTGAAGGTGGATATATATCCTTCACTGCGTCATTTATATAGCGATTATCCACAGCGAGAAGATCGTCTATATAGCGTTTGGTGAATGAAAAGGAACGGGCTTTGAATGGATCGGTTTTTGAAAGCGCCTGCATATAGTCATATTCATAAGAGAACAGATACAGGTCAGCCAACAGGGGTGCGCAATTAGTACCCATTGGAATACCTATATGCTGTTGATATATTGTGTTGCCAAATTTCACATAGATATTTTTGATGAGAAATTCATGCAACTCTATAAACAAAGAAACATCCCATGAATGATATCTCTTGTATGTAGTAGAGCTAAAGAATGCTTTATGGCTTCCGACATTAATATATCTACGATCTGTTTTCTTGAACACAGATACTATTAATGAACTTAGACGGTCAATAAGGTCCTAATGAGGGATTGTAGTATAGAGAGTCGAGAAATCCCATGTGGATACATGTCTGTACGGTATGTGACCTTTAGCATCAAGTTCCTCCGTAAGACATTTTGATTTTTTAATATCCACATACATTCAACGCCAGACATTATACATATACACAGTATACATCAGTATTATACAGTCCTATATCACATTTGAAAACAATATAAAAGTTATATGAATATTATATGTTATCACTATGTGATTCATTATATTGTTTAAAAATGTGCTATATAATATATAATGTGCTTTCTCGTAAAACTTATTATAAAAATAGGCCTATGTGCTATATTGTTTTAAAATGTGCTATAAGACTGTATAATACTGCTATATACAGTGTATATGTATAATATCTTATCACTATTTGACTCATTTATCGTAAAACATATGTGGAAATCCTCACATCCTTTTTATAGAAAATAATAAATATATATTTAAAAAAATTGTGTTTTTTTTTTTTTGTCGACGAGAAAACCTAAAACTATAGGGTGGGGGAAATGTCCACTGGGGAAAATGCCCACTGGGGAAATGCCCACCGGGGGAAATGTCCATGGGGAAAATGTCCGCTGGGGGAAATGTCCACTGGGGGAAATGCCCTGGATTCACAATAAAAGCGTATCTGAGATACAACACATGTCACGAATCGTTAGATTCTTGGTAATGTGCTTTAGAATAGGTTAACCAGAAGACTATACTCTGAAGTCATGTGACTGTCGGTATGTCGGCACCTCTTCCCACTTCCCTTATATGCGTTGTAATTTAGCTCTACATACAAGCGATATCATTCATGAGATGTTTCCTTGTTTATAGAGTTGCTTTAATTCCTCATCAATAATATCTGGCAACACAAGATATCTACAGCATATAGGTATTCCAAGGGTACTAATTGTGCACCCATTTTGGCCGAATTATATGTGTTCTCTTATCAATACGACTATATGCAGACTCTTTCAAAAACCGGACATTTCAAAACCCGTTCCTTCTCATTCACCAAACGCTATATACCCGATCTCGATGTGAATATCCGCTATATATATATGATGCAACGAAGAATATATATCCATAATTCATCCTGTGACCCGATTTTCTTGCGGTATCGGCCTGCATTATACCCGGAATTGAAACATTTACCTTCAGCTCCAGTAAGCTCTTTATATACCTCTGCAATTTGGCACTCGCGCATGTATAATTTATCTTTTTCTTGAATAACTTTGGAATTATCTACTGTTTCAATAACAGCAATGGGAGCTATATTCGATAAGTTTACCAAATAGCTTGTGACTCCATAGTTTTTTTTTGGTGCAATTATATCGAAAGAATATCTAGCATTAATTGCTGGATTAGATGCATTTTTTTCAGGTATTTTCTGGATGATTAAATTTATAAAACGACGACAGTATATCATCGATATAGCTTCACATGAATCGTTAACTCTATACATTACACGGTAAATTCTGTCATATATTCTTCGAATTGTCTGGAAGCAAGACATAAAAAAACTTTGTCTCATCTTATAATAATAGCCTAAGCTAACTAGCATTTTTCCCGTAATTTATATCGTGCAACGTCAAAAATGTATGAAAAGGATTTTAACAGATCCTAGATCCATCGGTTGAACCACATGCAATTAAATGGTTCCTAGGGTATTGTTTACCAGGTCTTAAGATCACGAACTAGAACAGGCTAGTATACCACACTAACTTACCTAAAATATTTTGAATTTGTTGTAGCATTTATAAATAAGTCTCAACTTAATGGGCCTATCCATACACATAATACCCAAGCAATAACACCTATACAGCTACCCGGCCAATCAGGGGATGTAGTTTCAGCTACTAACTCAAGTAACATTACATCAAACCGATTGTCAGATACAGTTCCCAATTAGCAATCAATATATGCTCTTGCTGGGGTTCTCCACCATATTACGTTGTTCGCCCCACCGCTTAAGTTATTCTCTATTTAGGCCTCCCATTCACTCAAGACCGGAAAGGGAGTTCTAGAGAATTACCAGTGTAATCCTCTGCCGGGCCGGGAAGGTTGAAACATGCTCGGGAATCATTACTCAATAGTTTGAGAATTGATTGCCAATTTCTAATTACAGGAACCGAACAACAACCAGTTTGGTAAAATGATGAGATTACTGATTTATTAATAGAATCACAAATAACACATCATGGTAAGTTTCACCTTATGTAAGCCATACCATAACAAGAGAATCTGTTTTACACATCAGTAAAAGCATGCACGATTCCATGTTAAAATGTCCTATTCGGTTAATAACATGTGATCTTGAAACATCGATCACAATTTGTGAATTCGTCATTCAGTGAATGCGCACAGAGAAACATCACCTCACCCAGGCTCCACTCCAACCACCACCACTTCTGCACGCACTTCCCCTGTGGATAGAAGCCGTCCCCTGGGCTCTGTAATACCCCCTGCATGTATCTCTTAGACGAAACTTCATCGCATCTCATAGATATATTATGAAAGAAGTAACCGCTGTCCCTGGCTGGATCTAAACTGATCACCTAAACTATAAGCGAATATAACACTATAAATTTTGAAGGTAACGGCATAGTCAACTGTAAGCCTATGATTGGTCAAATTATATTTTTCAGAGCGGCGAACTCGTTGTTCAGTCCAAAAAACTAAAATGAACAAACCATAGATATCTAATCAATATAGTCATACCTTGTCGGATCTAATAAATATATTCGTCTGTGTTCATATCTGATGAAATTTAAGTTACCGATATATGTTGTCATCTTTTACTCCTATATGGATAGTGAAATCCACTCCAGTTGAACTGTTGACCACGACTTAAAAAAAAGATAGTAATAGAGTAATTGTACAAACATAGTCACTGATAATTACGCCTTTCGGAAATTCTTAGCCTGGTCGTGATCGTAAAGTTCCGGAATTTTTTCGGGGCCATCCTCCAAGACGTAATCCAGAATCTCGTCCACAAACTCGTCCCTGCTAATACCGCCGTTTCCGTCCCTATCGATCTGCCTGAAGATGTGCTCTATGTAATCCCGGTTATGGATACCAAAAGCATTTTGGTAGATCGCGTATTCTTCTAGAGATATTTCTCCATCTCCATTGGAATCGATAACATCAAAGCTTATCTCGGCATATTTCCCAATATTGAACTTCAAAACATCCCTTTCGTGATTCCAGAAGTGGACCCAGCAGCCAACCCATTGTTCTTCAGACACGGCTTCCTTATAGCCCCTGGATCCATATACTTCCCAGATCAATTCACAAACATCCAAAGCAGGGGCAGCTCTGGCTCCGTATATGGTCACCAAGCGTTCGCCATAGCTTCTGAAGTCGTTTTTTGTCACAATTCCATCTTTATCTGTGTCACGGTAGTGAAAACGTTTTTTCCACTTCCGGATCAATGCGTCAGATGCTTCCATGGTGGAGCTTGGTACTCTACAACATTAAGACATTAATACCTGTCATAAAGAATTCTACAACATGTGGACGTTGGTGATGATTCTACAGCATGTGGACATTGATAGAGGTGATGGTGATTCTACAACATATGGACATTGATAGAGGTGATGATGATTCTACAGCATGGACATAGGTAGAGGGGATGATGATTCTACACCATGTGAACATTGAAAATAAGATGGTGATCCTACATCATCTGAACATTGATAGAGGTGATGATGATTCTACTGCATGGACATTGGTAGAGGTGATGATTATTCTACACCATGTGGAGACTTTGAAGTGATGATGATTCTACACCATGTGGACATTGATAAAGGAGATGGTCATTCTACAACATATGAACATTGATAGAGGAGATGATGCTTCTACAACATGGACATAGGTAGAAGTGATGCTGAATCTACGCCATGTGGACATTGATTAAGGACATGGTGATCCTACACCATGGGGACATTGATAAAGGTGATGCTGATTCTACACCATGTAGACGCTGATAAAGGTAATGGTGATTCTACACCATGTGGACGTTGAAAGTGGGGATGGTGATTCTATGGACATAGCTAGAGATGATGATGATGATTTTACACCATGTGAATATTGATAGACGTGATGTTGATTCCACACCATATAGACATTGAGAAAGGAGATGGTGATTCTACAACATATGGACATTGACAGAGGTGATGATGATTCTACAACATGGACATTGATAGATTTGATGATGATTCTACACCATATGGACTTTGATAAATGTGATGATGATTCTACACCTTGGTGAAATTGACAAATGTGATGACGATTCTACACGATATGGACATTGATAAAGCTGATGATGCTTTTACGCCAAATGGACATTGCCAAAGGTGATGATGATTCTACACCACGTGGACATTGATAAGGGAGATAGTGATTTTAGAAAACGGAAACATTGATAAAGGTGATGATGATTCTACACCAAGTGGACATTGATAAGGGAGATAGTGATTTTACAAAACGGAAACATTGATAAAGGTGATGATGATTCTACACCATGTGAACATTGATAAATGTGATGATGATTCTACACCTTGTTGAAATTGATAAATGTGATGACGATTCTACACCATATGGACATTGATAAAGCTGATGATGATTCTACGCCAAGTGGACATTTACAAAGGTGATGATGATTCTACACCACGTGGACATTGAAAAATGTGATGATTATTCTCCACCATGTGGGCAATGATAAAGGTGATGATGATCTACACCGTGTGGACAATAATATAGATCATGATGATTCTGCACCATGTGGACCTTGATAAATGTGATGATGAGTCTACATTATGTGGGCATTGATAAAGATGGTGATGAGTCTACTCCATGTGGACATTGATAATGGTGATGATGATTCTTCTCTATGTAGACATTGATAAATTTGATGATTATTCTACACCATATGGGCATTGCTAATGGTCATGGTGATTCTACACCGTGTGGACGATTTGATGATGACTACATTGATCAAGGTGATGATGATTCTACACCATGTGGACATTGTTAAATGTGATGATTATTCTACACGTGATCATGATTCTACACCATGTGGACATTGATAAAGGTCATGATGATTCTACACCGTGTGGACATTGATGATTGTGATGATGACTCTACACCATGTGGACATTGATAAAGGTGATGATGATTCTACATCATGTGGAAATTGATAAAGGTGATGATGGTTACACACCATGTGGAAATTGATAATGTTGATCATGATTCTGCACCATGTGGACATTGATAAAGGTGATGTTAATTCTACAGCATGTGAACATTGATAGAGGTAATGATGATTCCACACCATGTGGAAATTGATAATAGTGATCATGATTCTGCACCATGTGGACATTGATAAAGGTAATGTTAATTCTACAGCATGTGGATATTGATAAAGGCGATGATGATTCTACATCATGTGGAAATTGATAAATGTGATGATGATTCTACACCATGTGGAAATTGATAATGGTGATCATGATTCTGCATCATGTGGACATTGATAACGGTGATGGTGATTCTACACCATGTGGACATTGATGAACGTGATAGTGATTCTACACCATGTGGACATTGATAATGGTGATGGTGATTCTCCACCATGTGGACATTGATAAATGTGATGATTATTCTACACCATGTGGGCAATGATAAAGGTGATGATGATCTACATCTTGTGGACAATAATATAGCTCATGATAATTCTGCACCATGTGGACCTTGATAAATGTGATGATGAATCTACATTATGTGGGCATTGATAAAGATGGTGATGATTCTACTCCATGTGGACATTGATAAAGGTGATGATGATTCTACTCTATGTAGACAATGATCAAGGTGATGATGGTTCTACACCATGTGGACATTGTTAAATGTGATGATTATTCTACACGTGATCATGATTCTACACCATGTGGACATTGATAAAGGTCATGATGATTCTACACCGTGTGGAAATTGATAATGGTGACCATGATTCTGCACCATGTGGACATTGATAAAGGTGATGGTGATTCTACACCATGTGGGGGAAGTGTTCTGATAATGAGTGATGTGGAGTTCCTGCTCCACCATTTAGACAATGATAAAGGTGATGGTGATTCTACATCATGTAGATACTTATCAAAGAGATGGTGATTTTACAGCACGGAAACATTGATAAAGGTGATCGTGATTCTGCACCATGTAGACATTGATACAGGTGATCATGATTCCACATCATGTAGACATTGATGGAGGTGATCGTGATTCTACATCATGTAGACATTGATAATGGTGATCATGATTCCACATCATGTAGACATTGATGGAGGTGATCGTGATTCTACACCATGTAGACATTGATAATGGTGATCATGATTCCACATCATGTAGACATTGATGGAGGTGATCGTGATTCTACATCATGTAGACATTGATAATGGTGATCATGATTCTACACCATGTAGACATTGATAAAGGTGATCAGGATTCTACACCATGTAGACATTGATAAAGGTGATCAGGATTCTACACCATGTAGACATTGATAAAGGTGATTGTTATTCTACACCATGTAGACATTGATAAAGGTGATCATGATTCTACACCATGTAGACATTGATAAAGGTGATTGTTATTCTACACCATGTAGACATTGATAAAGGTGATCATGATTCTACTCCATGTGGACATTGATAAAGGTGATGATGATTGTATACCATGTGGACATTGATAAAGGTGATGATGATTGTATACCATGTGGACATTGATAAAGGTGATGATGATTGTATACCATGTGGACATTGATAGAGGTGATGATGATTGTACACCATGTAGACATTGATAAAGGTGATCATGATTCTACTCCATGTGGACATTGATAGAGGTGATTGTTATTCTACACCATGTAGACATTGATAAAGGTGATCATGATTCTACTCCATGTGGACATTGATAAAGGTGATGATGATTGTATACCATGTGGACATTGATAGAGGTGATTGTTACTCTACACCATGTGGACATTGATAAAGGTGATGATGATTGTACACCATGTAGACATTGATAAATGTGATCATGATTCTACACCATGTAGACATTGATAGAGGTGATTGTTACTCTACACCATGTGGACATTGATAAAGGTGATGATGATTGTATACCATGTGGACATTGATAAAGG